>QRDG01002043.1:0-227011 GCA_012064385.1 Puccinellia tenuiflora
CCGCCGCTAGGCGACGCGCCGCGCGCACAGGACCGCCGCGGGTCCCTCCCCTCACCAGTGCTCCACAGGCCGCCGTGCCTATCCACTCCCCGCGAATTCCGTCGTCTAACGGGTGCGCCACAAGCATGGCGATGCGCCGCTGCTCAAACAACAAAAACAACAACCGTCCCCGATATTTCCGTCGACACGCCCCAAGCGGCCGGACACCCCACCCTCCCAGCCCAGTGCCTCGCCACCCCGTCCCTATCCGCATTCACGGATTCCGCATCGTCCAGCGCTGCCTACAGCTACACCGACGACGACGTGGCCGTCGTCTCGTCGCTGCCGCCTGGACACCTCACCGTGCCCTCCATGGCAACTGACCCCTCGAACCCCTATAAATGGAGCCCCCCGTCCCCCGTTTATCACCAACACACCACACTCCCCCCTCAGCCCTCCCCCCCTCGAGTATTGCCTCCCGAGAAGCCTCCAATCATCCACGACGAGCTCGCCTCCGCCGCTCGGCCTCGGCCAATTCCCCACTGTGAAGACCCGCGCCCCGATCCTTCCATCCCTAGCCTCCCTAGACCACCATGAACCCTATGCCGCCGCTTGCCCAAGTGATTGGTGGCCGAATCGCCGTCTCCGTCCTCGACCGCATCTTGGCCACCTGGCCGACGATCCCGCCTCTGCTCCAGGCCTCCCCCCCCCCCAACCGAAACATGCCGACGACCTGCATGGCTCCTCCCCGAGCCTCGCTAACCCCTCTCCCTCTCCACCCACGCCGCGCAGCCGCCGGGGAGCGCCACTCCCCATTCCGGCGATGATGGACTGGGAACCGCCACAGTCAATGGAATGGAGGAACGGGATCGCGTGGACGCCTCCACTAACTTTTGTAGTTGACCTGTGGCGGTCACTGGCTGGAGGCATCTCCGCCATCGCCTGGTTGATGCTAACCAATTGTGCTATTTTATTCCTTTACTCAACCCGTGGCTGTCACTTGCCGGAGGCATCTCCGCCATCGCCCGGTTTATTGTGCTATTTTATTTTCTTTACTCAACCTGTGGCTGTCACTGGTCGGAGGAATCTCAAGCATTGCCCGGTTGAATTGTTCCTTTATTTTCCTTTATCATCCTGAGCTGGCATCACGTCGCCCGGTTGAATTTACTTTACCTTACTGAACTACTATATGATTATTTTTGCTCATGTATATCTTGTGGACTAACGTCCGTTGTTGTCTTATGGTTGAGAATAAAATTTTGACTAAGAAGATAATCACCTCCGTCGACTAGATTGAGTCTTATAGTGCCACTAGCCAAACACCACCCACAACCATGCGTCGTTAAAATGGGCAGACCGTAGCTTAGTAGCCTATCAAGCCTCTTTTGATGCTACCCACTTGGCAAGTCTAGTTGGATACTACATAGTTGTGGTCGGGGCTAGTCTTGTGAAGGTTCCGGAGCTAGGCGTTGCTCATGAGTTGTGGACGTGCCGGATTCACTTCGTCATAAGACTTAGCCCGAGTGGTAAGTCGGTAGCTACATAAGGAGTGCCTTGGTAGAGTGGAAGGCTACGGGGGAATAGGTTTGTACTGCAGGTACCGGCGGTACAAGCTTAGACCCCAATGTGTGGATAAAAGTTGCAACCTCTCGAGAGTGTCAATCTAGAATCTAGTATTGTTCCTACCTAAGGAACGGTGTTGGGTCCAGTCACACTAGAGTCAGTCCAGTCGAACACGGAGAAACAAATTCACTAAGTGGTCAGATTTGGCTAAAGCTGAATGAGCTGAAAAGTGGACCATAGTTGGTCAAAAGCTGAGTCTTGAGATGGACCAGAGTTGGTCAAGTTTGAGAATCTAAGTGTTGAGAATATTGTTGGGTGGAAAGGAGACTCGTTCTCCTAAGCCACGGTTTTCGTCACAGGTAAGTAGGTAAGTTAAGTACAACCGTTAAGCTTAGACTCGCACTTGCACATGACATGCCATATAGGATCGTTGGTTATGGTTGATTGTGGATTGATGTCTTGCGAATACATTCCATGTACTCACCTGGCTTTTCATGTGGCCAGATCCTCCTACCCCCGTCGCCGAGTACCCCTTGTACGAGAACTAGATCCGGTATCCACGCAGAGCCTTGTGAGTTAGGACCTCTTCATCGCATGCTTCCACCATTCTGCTGACGCCCTCTGATGAAGTCATGTTCGACAAATAATGTACAAACTGTTGTGTGCGCTAGGGTGCAGCCTTTTAATGAGACCCTTGTAATCTATCATCGGTCCCCGACCCCTTAATAAAGTGGTTATGTTCTGTTATCAAGTTGTCATATATTCAGTGCTCCTGGGACTGATATAGAGGGTAACTCGATCCCTCGTATAGGGGTGCCACAGAGCTTGGTATCAGAGCCTAACTGCCCGTAAGATACCCTAGTTCCAGCAGAGAACCTTAGATAGCGAACGTTGCTTTGTTTGCTTTTGATTGTTTCTCTATCTGTTGTGCTTATTTTAACCATGCAACTCACCTCTTTTGTCCCTGGTACAGATGACGTTCGAGCTACCCGTAGAAACCCCCGCCTTGAATACTCGGCATGCCGCAATTCCTCCGCGAGATTTGGGCACACCTCTACCCATCTTCTCCTTCTCCGACCTACTGCGTGCTATGCTCCCGTCGTGAGGGGACTCACTCGGTGTACACCGCCATAGTCTACTTGCGCGCTGAGCCCGTGGACCGTGGGCACACATATGCCCTCTCCTCCGGCATCATCCACCAGGCGACCCGGGCCATCCAAGAAGTCGCCGCAGATGCCATCATTCTCCTCCTCACCCACGATCACCTCATGAGGAAGTGCACCCGCTATGTACACCTCCCGAGGTTGGATTTGAGCAATGGGGATGTCCTCTTTCCCAGCCCATGGAACCCCTCTACAGAACTCACCACCCTACTCCAGTATAGCTCCTACCTCCACCAGTATCTGCATGACACTCTTCTTCAGCTACCTATGCTTCACAGTGGCATGACTGCAGCGAGGTAGTGAGAGCATCAGGACCTAGCTCTTCTCGCCAGATCCCTCCATACCCAGCTCAGCTTCCTCTTACTCTTGACCAGCTTAGAGGAAGACTCCTCCCACTCCTGCTTGAGCCCACCATGTTTCATAGTTCTAGCACCGCTCCTCGCTTCAGGCCTACGCTTCTCCACAGGATATACTCGGGGACCTCAGGCCCAGTATCGCCGCGTCGACATCGGCCCACCCTTCCCCTCGTACACCCCAGAACGCTGGGAAGGAGCATCAAGGGCATCGACATCATCGCACCTGCTACTCCCCTCGAGATGTAGTTCTAGGCGCTAGCCTCAGGAGCAATAGCGCTTGCATCCTAGTTATGTATCGTAGTCGGCGATCGCGTAGTCCGAACGCGGCATGAATAATGTAGGAGTAATGGTTGTACCCTTGTATAATATTGTGTACCATGTGTCATGAAACCAAACTCTCCATTGTATAAAAAATGCCTTGGCTTTATTCTTGCTTTTATTTTTGGATCTTCTTAGATATTGCATTTCTTTCTCCCCTGACTGGATGCTCATGGCACATGTCAACCCACCTTCAACCAACCAGGATGAGGCCCAACACAGGTACAAGTGGCAGCCAAGGAACCCCAATCCGCTGTTCCGCCCGACAAGCCGGCATGGACCCAATGCCCCCACAGCCACCAACTCCACCCCCACCGGAACCGACTCCAAGCCAGCTATTGTCGATGATGGATGAACTGCCCCAGCTACACAGACTCCGATCATGAGAGAATTTGGCACTACATGCAAGCACAGAAAGCCCCTCGCCCGAACCGCTCCAAGCTGCAAGACTTCCAACGTACCCAACCACCCAAGTTCTCCCAGGCCACCAACCCTCTCGAAGCAGATGATTGGCTCCATACCATGGAAAAGAAGTTAGAGATCGCTCGCGTTGACGAGTGGGACAAGGTGCCTTTCGTCACTCACTATCTTGAAGGACCAGCCGATGTGTGGTGGGACAATCAGAAAGCTATGAGAGGAGAGGGAACCACTATCACCTGGACGGAATTCTAAGAGATTCTTCCGTAAGGCCTACATACCCTCAAGCCTTATGAAGCTGAAGCAGCAGGAACTCCTAGCACTCACTCAGGGACGCTCAACCGTAAGTGAGTACCTGACCAAGTTTCAACGACCTTGCCCGCTATGCCCCTGAAGACGTCAACACAGATGAAACGAAGAACGACAGATTCTCCACGAAATGCATCAGGCAATCAAGACTCAGCTCAGCGTCCTGCAATTTCCAGATTTCCAAGCCATGGTTAACACCGCACTGATTTCCGAGAAGGAACACCGCACCATCCATGATTCCCACAAGAAGAAGTTTGAGCCTCGCAAACACCAGCCAAAAGAGAAGCTCACAAGAAGCCACGTACCTGACCACCCAACCCACAGGCCCCTACACCTCCAACTACCTGGACCCCACCCAGAAAGGAAGTATACCCTCGGAACGAATTCTACCACAAGCGTCCTCTCGTGGATGACTGCAAGAGGGAAAATTCCTGCTTTAAGTGCGGTAAGAAGGGGCACTACATAGCTGATTGCCCATTGATCCAGAGCAAGGATGGCAGTAACAACAATAGCAACCTCAACAACCCTCTCGCCAGAACAATAAAGCCACATCAAGTCGGTCGTGTCCACCACATGTCTACCGAAGAAACCTACGAATCCTCCGAAGCGGCGCTTGGTATGTGAACTATCAAACACTAAACTTGCCCTAAGTTTAATTGACCCCGGAGCCTTCCACTCTTGCATCTTCCAAGGATTTTGTTGCAAAACACCGTTTCCCGTTTTCCCCTGGACCTGGATCTAAGCCACCAAAATACGTGTAAGGAATTTCCCATTAGATTTGGGTAAGTCAGAACACTGCACCCATAGCAAAGTCACAAGGTCCTATAAGGTACAAAGGGATAAACACACCGAAGGGGCAGCTACCAAGAAACTAAAGGATTTGTTAGATGCCAGTGAGCTATACCTATTCCATGAGCAACTCGAATCTCGGGGACGAGATTCATTTTAAGGGGGGAAGGTTTGTAACATCCCGAATTTTGGCCCTATAAAATTTTCTTTGACAAAACCAAAATTTGGATTTGGATCTTCTGATCTTTGCACCCTCTATTTCTTCTTCTACGTTTCCAAAACCCCAAGATTCTCTAAATATTTATCTTTTCTTTAAATACAAAAAGGCCTAAACCCTAGCCTTCCAAAGGAAGTGTGCCAAGGGTGACTTCAAAAATTCCCAAAAATTCCAGAGTGATCCCCAGCTAGAGTAGAACCCTTTATGCAAAAATGAGTGACTTCTTAAGAAAAGATTGGACATTTTCCCTGATTTGTTTTCTGCCTAAAACCCCAAAACCCTAGCTTTCCAAAGGAGTATGTCAAGACCATCTTAAAAAATTCTACAAAAATTCAGGGAGGATCCCTAACCAGTATGTAACCCAAATATACAAAAATATCCCATACCTTATTAAGAAAATATTGATCTTTTTCCTATCTAAGTTTCTGCCAAAAATTTCAGTTATTTTGAAAACCACATAAATCATTTCTTTCTTTTTCATAAAACTCCCAAAATAGGTGCTCATAACCAGTACCTATCTTAGGGAAAATTTTGGTCTCAATCCCATTTGATTTAAAGCCTCAAAACCTGTTTTTCATTTTTGACCAGAGGTGTTCGACGAAATTTTGCTTAATCCGAGATGCAAACCAGCCAAGCTCATAACTAGACTATGGTAGTTCTTTTGTTTCTGCAAACTAGTGAGCGGTGGGTTTTTTGTTTTGAGCCCTGGAGTGCAAATGGCATCACCATGCCGGTCATGGCATGCTCTGTGGCGTGGTCACCATGGGCGTGACCGTGACCCGATGGCGCCGCCACTGTATGGTCGACGCCGTTCTGCCCCTCCCATCCTGTTCTTCGCTAGCTCGTTGCCCTCCTCTGCCTGGGACCCCCCCTGAGCCACGCGCCGCCTCCTCCCTCCCGTGCGCCGTCCGCCAGCTAGGCGACGCGCCGCGCGCACAGGACCGCCGCGGGTCCCCCCCTCACCAATGCTCCATAGGCCGCCGTGCCTATCCACTCCCCGCGAATTCCGTCGTCTAATGGGTGCGCCACCCGCATGGTGACGCGCCGCTGCTACACCGTCACCGAGATGTCCATCGACACGCCCCAGCGGCCGGACACCCCACCCTCCCGCACTAGTGCCTCGCACCCCCTCCCTATCCGCATTCGCGGATTCCGCATCGTCCAGCGCTGCCTGCAGCTACACGACGACGCCGCAGCCTTCGTCTCGTCGCTGCCGCCCGGCAGACCTCACCGCCACCTCACCGTGCCCTCCATGGCAACCAACCCCTCGAACCCCTATAAATGGAGCCCCCCGGCCCCCGCTGAGCACCACACCACCACACTCCGCCCTTAGCCCTCTCCCCCTCGAATATTGCCTCCCGAGAAGCCTCCAATCACCGGCGATGAGCCCACCTCCGCCGCTCGGCCTCCGTCCAATTTCCCCACTATGAATACCCCTCCCCCCCGATTCCTTCCATTCCTAGCCTCCCTAGACCACCATGAACCCTAGGCCGCCCTAGCCCGGGTGATTGGTGGCCGGAATCGCCATCTCCGTCCTCGACCGTATCTTGGACACTGCGGCCGACGACCCCGCCTCTGCTCCAGGACTCCCCCTCCCATCCGAGAACACGCCGACGGCCTGCACGGCTCCTCCCCGAGCCTCGCTACCCCCTCTCCCTCTCCTCCCAGACGCCGCAGCAGCCGGGGAGCGCCGTCGGTGAGTTCGTCCGGCCGGCGACCCCCCTCCCACCCATGTTTTCTTTTCTTCGTGCGTACCGGTTCGGCCCTCAGCCGCTGACCAGTGGGCCCTGCCCATCAGATTTTTTTAAACTTTTCTGGAACGTTTTTGTTTCTATTATTAGAAAAGGCAGATTCTAGGGTTATATTTGAAAGGGTATAACTCTCTCAAAAAATTCAGAAAAATATGAATCTTTTTGCAGTAGCTTTATTTTGAAATTTTCTATCCAATGGCACTGGTTTTGAAGGATTTGAAGTTCATTTGCTTGGGAAGTTGTTGAGTAGCTTTTGGAAGGTTTATAATGCCTATTTTTTCTCTCTTTACTAGATCCCAACCATTCTATTGAAGGAGAAGTTGATCCCTCAGCTGAAGGGAAGCCATCAGCCCCCAACCATCTATTTCCAAGTTGTCGACGCCTTATTTGACTTGTTTGCTACTTGTTTGAGCGGTAGTTGCATCTCACATGCCATATCACATGCTTATTATTTCATGCTTATTATTTCATGCAATTTATTATTGTCACCTTTATTTCCTGTAGTACGATAAACTCATGTTCCGTGAGTTGAGTTCCAGTACCCCGTCTAAATACATGTTGGGTCCTTCCGAAGTGGATTGAAGTGGCTACCTTTCTGTAGAGTTGTGGCGTTGCGTTGGATGGTACCATGCACCACTCCCCATTCTGGCGACGATGGACTGGGGGAACCGCCACAGTCAATGGAATGGAGGAACGGGATCGCGTGGACGCCACCACTAACTTTTGTAGTCGACCTGTGGATGTCACTGGCCGGAGGCATCTCCGCCATCGCCCGGTTGATGCTAACCAATTGTGCTATTTTATTTCCTTTACTCAACCCGTGGCTGTCACTGGCCGAGGCATCTCCGCCATCGCCCGGTTGATTGTGCTATTTTATTTTCTTTACTCAACCTGTGGCTGTCACTGGTCGGAGGAATCTCCACCATCGCCCGGTTGAATTGTTCCTTTATTTTCCTTTATCAGCCTGAGGTGGCATCACGTCGCCCGGTTGACTTTACTTTACCTTACTGAACTACTATGTGATTATTTTATGCTCATGTATATCATGTGGACTAACATTCGTTGTTGTCTTATGGTTGAGAATAAAATTTTGACTAAGAAGATAATCACCTCCGTCGACTAGATTGAGTCTTATAGTGCCACTCGCCAAACACAACCCGCAAAACCATGCGTCGTTAAAATGGGCAGACCGTAGCTTAGTAGCCTATCAAGCCTCTTTTGATACTACCCACTTGGTAAGGCTAGTCGGATACTACATAGTTGTGGTCGGGGCTAGTCTTGTGAAGGTTCCGGAGCTAGGCGTTGCTCATGAGTTGGGGACGTGCCGGATTCACTTCGTCATAAGACTTAGCCCGAGTGGTAAGTCGGTAGCTACACAAGGAGTGCCTTGGTAGAGTGGACGCCTACGGGGGAATAGGTGTGTACTGCAGGTACCGGCGGTACAAGCTTAGAACCCAACATGTGGATAAAAGTTGCAACCTCTCGAGAGTATCAAATCTAGAATCTAGTATTGTACCTACCTAGGGAACAGTGTTGGGTCCAGTCACACTAGAGTCAGTCCAGTCAAACACGGAGAAACAAATTCACTAAGTAGTCAGATTTGGCTAAAGCTGAATGAGTTGAAAAGTGGGACCATAGTTGGTGAAAAGCTGAGTCTCGAGATGGACCAGAGTTGGTCAAGCTTGAGAATCTAAGTGTTGAGAATATTTTTGGTTGGAAAGGAGACTCGTTCTCCTAAGCCACAGTTTTCGTCACAGGTAAGTAGGTAAGTTAAGTCCAACCGTTAAGCTTGGACTCGCACTTGCACATGCCATGCCATATAGGATCGTTGATTACGGTTTATTGTGGATTGGTGTCTTGCGAGTACATTCCATGTACTCACCTGGCTTTTCATGTGGCCAGATCCTCCTACCCCGTCGCCGAGTAACCCTTGTACGAGAACTAGATCCGGTATCTAGGCAGAGCCTTGTGGAGTTAGGCCCTCTTCGTCGCACACTTCCACCATTCCGCTGATGCCCTCTGATGAAGTCATGTTCGATAAATAATGTACAAACTGTTGTGTGCACTAGGGCGCAGCCTTGTAATGAGACCCTTGTAATCTATCGTCGATCCCCGACCCCTTAATAAAGTGGTTATGTTCTGTTATCAAGTTGTCATATATTCAGTGCTCCTGGGACTGATATATGGGGTAACTCGATCCCTCGGATCGGGGTGCCACACGCAACTAGACGTATCTAGTCGCGAGGAGATGTATTATGCTCGAAATCCAATTCGACGAAGCGACACACGAGCAGCACCTCCGCGTTATCCACACGTACATCTCGATGTATACTTCTTCTCCTTGATCCCGCAAGCGAGGAAGAAGTGGCTCGTGAGATCCCAGCAGCACGACGGCGTGGTGGTGGAGATGGTGGAGGTTTTCCCACGGACAGGGCTTCGCCAAGCCATGTACGAGAGAGAGAGGAGGGAGGAGAGGGGTGGTGCGGCTAGGGTATGGGGTACAATGCCCCAGCCCTCCCCTCCTCTTTATATAGGCGTGGGGGGATGCCTTGGCCCCTCCTCCAAGCCCTAGGGCCGGCGGCTTGAGGGAACTTGTTCCCCAAGTCAGCCCCCTAGGGTTTTGGGTGCCTCCCATGGGCCAGCCGCATGGGCCTTTAGGGATAGGGTGCGGCCAGCCCAAGTGGGCTGCTGCACCTCCCTCGGTCCATGTGGGCCTTCTAGGTTCGTGGCCCCCCAAGGTGAGGCCCTCCGGAACCTTCTGGAACCTTCTAGAATTATTCCAGTACCCTGCCGGAAAATTCCTGAACTTTTCCGGAACCCTGGAAACCACTTTCCTTGTATGAAACTTTATCTCCAGACTCTTCCGGAACTCCTCGTGATATCTAGGATCTCATCCGAGACACCGAATCAATATTCATTCACACCATCAAATATCTCAACGCTAACCCTAGCTACATCGGATCGTTAAGTGTGTGACCCTACGGGTTCGAGAACATGCAGACATGATCAGATCAATAATCAATAGCGGGGCCGGGATGCCCATATTGACTCCTACATATTCAACGAAATTCCTTATCGATTGAACCACGATGCCGGAGATTCTTAATCTCATATACGATTGCCTTTGTCTCACCGATATTCTACTTGCCCGAGATTCGATCGTCGATATCTCCATATCTAGTTTCATCTCGTTACCTGGCAAGTTCTCTTTACTCGTCCATAATATAGGATCTCCGTGATTACCACTTAATCACATGGTTGCAACCTTTCTGATGCTATATTACCTAGAGGGCCCAGAGATATCTTTTTCCGTCACAAGGAAGGACAAATCCCACTCTTGATTCATGTCACCCAACAAATACCATCGGAGATACCTAAAATCCACCTTTATAATCACCCAGTTACGAAGTGACGTTTGATGTCCACAAAGTATTCCTCCAGTAAACGGGAGTGACATAATCTCATGGTCTAAGGAAAACTATACTTGGCATACTAAAAGCGTTGGCAATGAAACTATGTGACACGATCAATTACAACTCTTTATTATTAGGTCTTGTCCATCACATCATTACTCCTAATGATATGACTCTGTTATCAAGTGACTATAACAAGTCCATGGTTAGGAAACTCTAACCATCTCTTGACTAACGAACCAGCCTGGTAGAGGCTTACTAGGGACAACTGGTTGTTTATATTCCACACATGTATTATGTTTCCGGTTAATACAATTATAGCATGTAGAATAAACTATTATCATAAACATGAATATGCTAATAAACCATTTTATTATTGCCTCTAGGGCATATTCCCAACATTCAGGATATGAGGAGTATGCCTCCTTTGTAGGAGAGTTCAGGCTTGAGCTTTCAGCTATGAGATTCCATTTAAAAAATAAAAATGGATTGATCATGGACGTAGCAAGTTTTAGCTGCCTAGGTTTCTCCACATTTAATTAAAAATGTACATGAAACTTCTCAGGTCCTTGGTATTGACAGAATGACAGTGGTTCATCATTTTTCTCATTGGTAATAATGATTGTTGAGAATATTACTTAGTTCTTCGACAAAGATGGCTAGGTGGCCTTGTTTCACAACAAAAAGATGGTTAGGTGATGGTTTTCTTTCAAGTGCCATATCATATGAAATTGGACACCACATATAATCATAAATATGACTGTACTGTGATTTAATTTGTTACCTGTGTGCACAAAACAGAAACTGACACTTCTGAAAGCTTAGAATGGAGTGAAGAACCGGAGTGAAGAAAAACATGTGAAATCTGAACATGAGCATCGTCCAGCAGGTTATTTCCTATACCTCAATTGCTTCTAACCTAAAAGGCATAATTTCTGTAGTGGTGTTCTCTTATAATATTTCGACAATATGGTGTGCATATCCGTTGTAACACCAAGTCTGTTTTGCAGTTTGATATTACTTTCCAAATTATTCCTTCCACCCCTCTTAGTGTTGATATGACGGATATTAGTGGCATTGGTAATGCTATTGAATCAAGAAAAGAAGGCATTGGTGGGGCAAAGGTTGGTGATCTATTCTTTAGTTAGATTTTGTTCAGCTCATTATAAATTCCGAGCCTAGAATAGTTTGCCCAATATATGCTGGGGTAGTCCCGTGCCACCTTCTGTCCGAGACACATGTTTCTATATGAACTGTAGCTACTTTGGTTGAAGTTGAGTACATCTCTTGCATACAGGGTGATCTGAAGAGGTTGCTATCTTTTGAAGTTTCAACTCCTTGTATGCAGTCCTTGTGTTCTTTGCAAATACCTGAAGAATGGAGATGAGCACCGAGGCTCTGAGAGGGGGATTCTAGATGCACCAAAATTGGAGGAATACATGTAATGCCATAATGGTAATTTACTGACCCTATGATTCAAGGTATACAACATTCTATATCTGCAATTTGCTATAAAGACTGAAGTGACATATTGGTCTGCTGATGTAGGGTTTATGTATTTGGCTCCATATGGTGGCTGATGACAAAAGCTCAGAAGGGAATTCTTTAAGTGCTTGGTCATTTGGTCTGGAAGTGTGTAGTATTCTCATGGTGGTGTGTAGTATTCCTAAGACTATTGATGTTTTGGCTTTGCGCTTTTGTCCAGCAAGAGGAGAATGCTCTTTGTGCTTGGAACGTGTTTGGTTTTTGTTTTTCCTTTTATGGGCATCCACCTCAAACAGTTTGGTATCAATGTTTCAAAGATTGTTGCTCAGATTTTTATCAGCAATTAGTGAATCCTTGGTGTATCTATATTGACTTTTCTATGAGTGAATATTCAATTATCTTTTGTCCCTTTCGCATAATAATATCTAGTATGTGTATCGTGCTTCTATTGAATCTTGATTGATAGTGTCTAATTTTGAGAGAGTTAATGTTGACATGATTGAATGTGTCTATGATCTCACTCTCGAGACATGCCAATGTGCCTATGTAGACTATACGAATATCTAAAGATACAAACGAAATATCAAAAATATTCATGTAAATTTTTGAAAGGACATTATGTATGTCTCTACACTTAGCCTTTTATATTTCTAGAGACTGACTAAAATGCCTCGCTTAAAATGTCTCACATTTGTAAAGATGGAAACACTGCGGCAACACAATGTTTCTATTATTGTTAGAGACAAGCTAAAATGTCACATGAAAGTGCATCTATGCCTATACATACACATTTCGAGTGTATCTTTGAATTGCCTCTACGTGTGTAGATACACAACCTCGTGTCTCTACAAAGTGACCTTATGTCGTATAGTCATTTTGCCATATGACTCTATAGTCCAAGAGACACTTCACGTAGTGACATTTTTGAGACACTATGGTAAATGCTTCTACAACTATGTAAAGACAATTTAAGTGTCTCTACAGGACCAAAATAATGCCTCTACGTGCCAGTTCTCTTGTAGTGTGCGGTTATATTGCTTTTGCTTTCTGTCGGCCTTGTAATCCTTGTCCTTCTTGTCAACAAAGAAGCAATTCATTTTCTGAAAGACGGACTTTAGGATGTGCTTCTTCTTTGGAGCTTCAACATGAGGTTCTCCTTGAGAGGAGCTAGGAACATCTTCAACAGGTGCGTGACGAGCACGCTTGCCGCTAGGGGGAACAACCGGATCAACATCATCTTCTCCATCCGCTTCCTCATCCACTTCAAGACCAAGGACATGGATAGAGGGCTTAACAAACACATAGTAGGTGAGCTAAATCTCTGGATCAACCTTGGTGTTAATCAGTTTCTGAAGATATTGACCATAGATGGGAACCTTATTGTTGAGAACCACGGAGCGCATCTCTTGCCACATGTAATCCAAAACATCCAATTTCTTGGTCGCCTTCTTGATTCTCTCAATGTGATATAGAAGATTAATCATCCAATTGCGAACCTCACCCTTGTCCCAAACTTGACATGGATAGTGTTCCTCAAGATAAGATGGACATCTTTCCAAAAAGGATTGAAGTATGTGACCTTGGGAATGTGAAGAAGTCCCTCCCCTGGAGGGTAGCAATGTGCAATTCCTACTCGGGCCTTCATAAGCTTGTTCGGATCAACATGAATATGGATAGATTGAAGTGGCAAAAAGGGGAGCTCAACAAGATCAAAAAGTGCACCAAACTCAGCAAGTGTAGCTTCACACTTGATACCACCACTCATCCAAGTAATTTTCCTAGGTGACTCCGAAAAATGAATGGTGGCATAAAATTTCCAAAGCAATTCCAGTGAGAAAGGAGTATTACACTTCATAAGTGATCTAATTCCATGATAATCCATAAGCTCCATCACATCGGGCCTCAATTTTCTTAACATGTCCAAATCAAAGTAGTGTTGAGGTACATGAGTGTTCTTCTGAGAGCATACCACATAATGATAAACTAGCTCATGCATCTTGCAATAGAAGCGATCGTCACTACTAGTACGCTGCTCAAAATCATATGATTGAACTCTAGACGGGATTGCTCAAAATCATAAGTGGGTAATTTGCTCCAATCGGCATGAACCGGTTCATCCGGGTTGACAGGAAGTTCAAACCTTTCCTTCGAAGCAGGAGCTTTCTTGCTCTTGGCCTTGTCCTTGCTAGATGCCATCCTCGCTTGAGAAGCCCCAAAGAAATCCAATCTTGAAAAGCAACCAAGAACACCAAAAATGGAGGAGATCTCCCCCAAACCTTCAACAAAGGAGATTCCTTTTGGATGGGAAGATAGATCGGGTGGAGATCTCTCAGATCTGAGGGCAAAGGAGGTGGGGAGTGGATCAAAGGAGGATGAGGGAGAGGGAGGAGAGAGGGCAGCCATGGGGGGGAAGAGTTTTTCGTGGGGGCTGGAAGGAAGAAGAAGTGGAGAGGAGCAGCCGACCGGTCAACTCCCCAGGAAAAAAAGAGCCCTGACTGCCCGGCCTCGCCCCCGGCCTCGCCGGGCAAGTGCCCGAACTAGCCGGCCTCAGCCCGGCCTCGCGCGGGAGGAAGGCCGGCCAGCCAGCAGACACAGCCAGCCTCAGCCCCGGCCCTGGCAGAGGAGAAGGCCGGCCAGGCAGCCGAGCCAGCTGGCCTCGACCCAGCCAAGTCGGCCTCACAGAGAGAAGGACTTCTTGCAGTGAAAATGCTTGATTTGAATTTTGCTTCGGTTTCAGAAAAGAAGGGGACAAAGAGAGATGGAGAGACACGTGGGGATTGCAAGCATGGCAGACATGAAGGAAAAATCAAGCAACAATTTTCTACTCACATCCAATAAGAATGAAGAACCAAATAAGCAACATTGAATGTGCTGAAATCAACGTATATTCAAATAAATCCCAAATAAGCTCCAATCAAGGTCAACTCCAAAAACGGAGGGCGGTGGCCTAGGCCACCATGTATGAGTGTATGTGGTGTGACACCACGAAGATATATATCTTGGGTTCACCGCCACTACTCGTCATTTAAGCTCACAATTCACCAAGCGAATATAGAGATGCAAATGAATTCTTACTATCGGCATAATGGGGGGAGGGATAGTCTAATGAATTAGGACCGCACTCCCCCTAAATCCATGCCTACACCTAAACCAAATATATATTCAACCTATAGGTGTGTGTGCAAGATGGTCAAGTCAAGCTCCTTGAATCCACGATATTTAGCTCATTCCAAAAATAAGTGAATCTTGCTTCATCAAGTGGCTTCGTGAATATATCGGCAAGTTGGTCTTTGGTTGGCACATAAGCTAGCGCAATATCTCCACGGGCAACATGATCTCGAATGAACTGACGACGAATCTCAATATGCTTGGTTCTTGAATGTTGCACCGGGTTGTAGGCGATCTTGATAGCACTCTCATTATCACACAAAAGAGGCACTTTGTCACAATTGACACAGTATTCCTTCAAGGTTTGCCTCATCCATAACAATTGAGTGCATGCACTAGCGGTGGCCACATACTCGGCTTCGGCGGTGGAGAGAGATATACAATTTTGCTTCTTATAAGACCAACTCACCAAGGACCTACCAAGAAATTGGGAAGCCCCGGAAGTTGATTTCATATCATCTTGATCACCGGCCCAATCTGAATCCGTGTACCCACAAAGAGTGAAAGATGAATCCCTTGGGTACCACAAACCAAACCTTGGGGTATGAACCAAATATCATATGATTCTCTTGACCGCCAACATGTGGATTTCCTTAGGAGCGGCTTGATACCTTGCACACACACCTATACTCAACACAATATCTGGTCTAGATGCACAAAGATAAAGCAACGAACCAATCATGGAGCGGTAGAGATTTTGATCCACATCTATACCCTTTGGGTTAAGTTGTAGATGGCATTTGGTATCCATAGGAGTCCTCTTATCCTTAGCATCAACCATATTGAACCTCTTGAGCATGTCTTGAATATACTTTGTTTGGCTAATGAAAGTCCATCCACTCAATTGCTTGATCTCAAATCCAAGGAAGAACTTCAATTCACCCATCATGGACATCTCAAACCTATTGGTCATATGCTTTGAAAATTCATCATTAAAAGCTTTGTTAGATGATCCAAAGATAATATCATCAACATATAGTTGGCATACGAAAAGCTCCCCTTTAACCCTCTTAGTAAAAATAGTGGGATCAATTTGCCCAACTTCAAATCCACGGTCTAACAACAACTCTCTAAGGTGCTCATACCACGCACGTGGTGCTTTCGTAAGTCCATAGAGCGCCTTATCAAGCTTGTAGACATGGTTAGGGAAGTTGAGGTCCTCGAACCCCGGGGGTTGCTTAACAAACACCAACTCCTTTAAGGGACCATTGAGAAAAGCACTTTTAACATCCATTTATTGCAATTTGAAGTTATAATGGGATGCATAAGCAAGAAGGATACGGATGGACTCAAGGCGAGCCACGGGAGCATAGGTCTCTCCAAAATCAATGCCTTCAACTTGAGAGTACCCTTGAGCTACCAATCTAGCCTTGTTCCTCACCACCATGACATGTTCATCTTGCTTGTTCTTGAAAATCCATTTTGTGCCAATAACATTGCGGCACTCCTTTGGCTTCTCAACTAGCTTCCAAACTTTACTGCGCTCGAAATTGTTTATTTCTTCATGCATGGTTTCCAACCAATCCGGATATTCAAGAGCTTCACACACTTTCTTCGGTTCCACCATGGAGATGTGAGCTTGATGATCACTAAAGTTTGCCAATTACCTCCGGGTGGACACCTTGCCTCTCAAATCACCAATCACCTTCTCAAGAGTATGTTCACAGATTTCCATAGTTCTTGCAACTCTAGATTTACGACGGGCTTCGATATCTTCATTTGACCTTGGAAGAATCTCTTGATCATCTTGATCATTTGAGTCCTCGTCTTGACCAGAAAGTTGACCTTGATCATCAATAGGCACGACTTCAACATTTGAAGAAGAAGAAGATGATTGAGCAAGGTCTTGATCATGGCTAGCATCACAAGTAGGTGAGTTGGGCTCTTGCGTAGCAACTTGATCAAGGGGTTGAGGGTCTTCAACTTGTTCTTGGGTTGGTGCAATAGGCTCTTCATTGGCATGATTTTCTTATGTAGATGAGGTCTCCACTTGAGTAGAGCATTGTCCTTCTCAATCCACCACAAGGGTTTCTCAATGGGGCGGAAATATCCCACACCCATTCTTCTTATGGCTTCTTGAGGAATTTCATCATCTACATCGGAAACATGAAATTGCGCCACTTAGGAGCCGTCATTTTCCTCGAAGATCACACTATAAGATTTTATGATACGCCGTGAGGCTTTGTCATAGATTCTATAAGTGTGGGATTCGGCACCGTAACCAACAAAGATACCATCTAGTGTTTTAGATTCAAATTTAGTTAAGCGACAACCTTTGATCAAATAGAAACACTTACAACCGAAAACACGGAAGTAGGAGATGTAAGGCTTGTTGCCGGTTAGGATCTCATACAGAATCTTGTTCAAACCTTTGCGGAAGTAGAGCCGGTTGGACGAATGACATGCCATGGATATAGCCTCCGCCCAAAAGCTCAAGGGAGACTTAAACTCCGCCAACATGGACCTAGCCATATCAATAAGAGTCTGGTTCTTCCTCTCGGCTACACCATTTTGTTGAGGGGTATAGTTTGCGAAATATTGATGACGAATACCCTCTTCACTAAAAAACTCATTGAGAGTGTAGTTCTTGAACTCGGAGCCATTGTCACTTCTAATAGCCAATATGGGACATTGTGTTGGCGTTGAATTTCATTGGATAAGTCGATGAAGGCTTGTTGGGTCTGACTCTTCAACTTGAAGAAATAAACCCAAGTAAATCTTGAATAGTCATCAACAATCACCAAGCAATACTTCTTCCCACCAAGACTAGCTTCGGGAACGGCACCAAAAAGATCCACATGGAGGAGCTCCAAGATCCTCTTGGATGAAATAATAGTCTTGCTAGGATGGGGAGAATCATGCATCTTTCCTTCAACACATGCCCTACAAACACGATCTTTGGCAAAAGAGACATTTTCTTTTAGTCCGAGAATGTGGCCACCCTTGTGAAGACTTTGCAAAGTTCTGATGTTGACATGGGCTAGGCGACGATGCCACAACCAACCCACGTCGGCCTTTCCGAATAGGCACATCGAATTTGTAGTGGTTTTCCCTGAAAAGTCCACCACAAACAAATCATTTTCGACGTACCCAATGAAAGCGACCTTTAGAGTCTTGCTCCACAAGAGTACCACAATATCTATATCAATAAAGACGGCAAAACCCATCTTAGTAAGAGCACGAACGGAAAGTAAATTATAACCAAGGGTTTTAACAAGCATGACATTCACTAGGGTGATGTCCCTAGCGACTACCACCTTGCCAAAACCCGATACCTCGGATTTTGATCGATCTCCATAAGTGACGGTTGCATGATTTAGATTTGGTCTCATCTCCATCATTATATCCTTGCTTCAGGTCATATGACTTGTGCATCCACTATCAAGCACCCATTTTGACCCACCGGAAGCATAGTCCCACAAGAAATTATTGCTTTGATTTAGGTACCCATTTTCCAATGGGTCCTCTTTTGTTAGCAACAAGGGTCTTAGAAACCCAAATAGAACGAGCAATAGAAACATTTTTAGACCAACAAATTTAGCATACACATCCCCATAGTAATCAACATATAAAATATAGTGGGGGTTAGTTTTTCCCGCAAAGTCATCACTAGTGGTTTTTTCCCTTGTGGCACCACCACTAGCAATGTTCACTTTCTTTGCTTGAGGAGCCCTTGCATCTTTCATGAAGTTCTCCTTCTTTTCCTCCTCAACAAACCCAACACCAACTCTCCCTTTTTGTGAAGTAACAAAAGGTCTCTTACCTAGGGAGATGGCTTTAGCAAGATTGATATTCAACCTAGCATTCTCCTCAATGATATTTGCATGACCATAAGTAATAGGAGTGGAGGAACTAGGCATATCAATTTTAGACGGTTGAGCTTGAAGTTGTTCATACGACTTGGTGAGGGTAGAGTGTTCACTCTCCAAAGCCTTGTGAGACTTGGAAAGTTTCTCTAGCTCCTCGGTTAGTCTAAAATGACCAACACCAAGCTTGACCTTTTCCTTCTTACATGCTTTGTATTTTGTAATTGCATGGTCACGTTCTTTAATGAGTTTAGCAACAATTAAATCATTTGACTCTTCTATAGATTCTAATTGTTCCTCAAGAGAAACCCTAAGATCATGCTCTTCCTCAAGATTATCTTTCAGGGATGCAATTTCCATAGCATCCTCTCTTTCAATGTTACCCTTGACCTCAAGCATCTCTTGAGCTTCACCATATTGGCTCATAAGAGCCTCAAAATACTTCTTGGTTTCACCTTGCAAGTTAGCTATAAAATGATCGAAGGCAACAATTTCCTCTTTAACTCTAAGACTATTAGAATCATCCATGTCATTCATAGTCTTAGGAGAAGGAGATGATGATACCTCGGTGGCATTGGCCATGATACATCTTGCGGAAGGGGTGGAGACATTTTCATTGGGGGATTCAAAGAGGGAAGGTGATGATGAAGACGGTATGGCTGGCGGGCACTTGACTTGTGGTTTCTTCTTCTTCCCCGGATGAGTACTCTTCTTGTGCAAGCAACACAATTCTTGGGGGCTTCTTGTTGTTGGCATTCTTCTTGAAGAATGGTTTCTTGTGAGTGATCTTTGACTTGTCCTTGCGAACAAGCTTCCCTTCGTGATGTTCACGGTTCTCAAACGGACACTCGGCCACAAAGTGATACAGATCTTGGCAATTGTAGCAAGAACAAACCCTTTGGCCACCCTCCTTCCTTCCACTTGACTTGTTAACAAGCTCCTTTGCCTTGGATGGACTCTTCCAAAAGGCTCTTGATGTGAGAGCAGAATAGTCCTTGAGAGTATCTTCAAGATCTTTGGGATGCCAATGGACACATCTTCTTGAGTCTCATCATCTTTATCTTGCATCACAACCTTGGCCTTCAAAGCAAGAGAAGTTACTTTGTGCATTCCAATAGCCCGGGCACGAGCGTCTTCGGCATTCTTGGTGGCCACCTTGAATGCTGCCATTTCTTGCATAACCTCATTGGATGACATGAGGTGGTAGTTGTGTCTTCCTTGAAGACTCTTCAAGTTGGTGGGCTCAAAGGGCATGAGAGCACTCACATATTTTCTCTTGATCCAAGCATCATCCACATAGGTGGCTCCAAGAGCTCTAAATTCGGTGGCAATGGTCTTGAGTCTTCAAAACATGTCTTCATGGTCTTCACCTTCCACCATGAAAAACCCCTCGACTTGGTTGCTCAAGGCTTCAAATCTATTTCTCTTCATACTCTCATTTCCAACGAACACCTCGGAGAGTGCATCCCAAGCTTCTTTGGCGGTGTTGAGATGTTGAATGTGGGCCATGTCCTTTTCCCCCACGGCGGTTTGGATCATGTTGAGGGCCAAGTCATTGAGTTGACAATCCACAACCTCTCTTCTTGTCATGTTGTTTGGGTCGATGGCCTTGTACCCAACCTCAATGATTATCCAAAGCTCGATCGAGGCACTCTTGACATGAGATCTCATAGAAAATTGCCAATTAGAAAAACGAGAGGAAATAAGCTTAGGTGGATCACCCCTATTGTTTATATGAGGATGAGGGATAGGTGGGTCGGGGGAGTAGATAAACGGAACCGCATGGTGCTCCTCCTTCTCACCATCAATTTTAGGTGGGGGTCTTTAATGGGTTATTCGCCCTCCCCAATTTGCGCGGCGGAAGTGTTTTCCTCTAGAGGCAGAGATGCAGGGGCATTGCCTTTTTGAAGGAGTTGCAACATCATATCCCGCAATTCCTTCAATTGAGAGTCCATGGAGGATCTCAAGTTATCTTCCAACTTCTTGAGGTCATCCATGGAAACCTCACTAGGTTTAGACCCCGAATCTTCGCCGGTGACACCCATACTCTCTTAGGCGGTAAAGGCTAAAAATAGAGCCAAGGCTCTGATACGAATTGAAAGGATCGTATGGGCACCTAGAGGGGGGGGTGAATAGGTGCTACACCAAAATTTAATTCCTTTTCAATTTAGGCTTGACAGAAAAGGTAAATTCTCTAGATATGCAACTACGGTGAATTTACCTATATGACAAGCTAGCACCTAACACAAGGCAATTATCACGATACAAGTAAAAGCAAATAAGGGATAGATATAACCGAAAGTAGAAGCACGCGGAGGAAAGGATGTATTCCCAAGTTCCTCCTTGTTAAGGGAGTACGTCTTGTTGGAGGGTTGTGAGCTCGCCACCATAGGCCTACTCAATGCCACAAAGGCTCGGTCCACCTTACACTATCGGAGTCCTTCAAGGCAGAATCTGGAGCCTTTACAAAGTTCTTGGGGCACACACCCACAACTTAATCAGGGGCTCCCAAATCAACAAATCTGTCACAATACAACAAATAGTAAGCAAATGAATCTAGGGAGACATAAGCAAACCCTAGAAACGAAATCACTCAAGTGAATGAGGGGGAAATGAAGAATGGCTTGGTGAAGATGTAGATTGGGGTCTTCTCCTTCAATCCTCCAAAGATCAACGAGTTTGGGTGGAGGGATTGGGAGATCTAAAGAATTTTGAGCTTGCAATAATGGTGGTCTTCAGTGCTGGGTGAGCTAGACAGCTGGAGGTAGGTGGACGGGTATTTATACCCCTCTCCAATAAGTCAACCATTGGGGGAAAGATTCCCTGTCCAGAGAGCCCGGCCTAGGACCCAGCCAGGCCGGCCTCGACGCAGTGGAGGCAGGCAGGCAGCAGGGAGGCTGGCCTTGGGCCGGCCTGCGTGGCATGGAGGCCGGCAGGGTGGCCGAAGCGGCCGGCCTTGGACCGGACTTGGCCCGGCCCAGAGCTGGTGCAGGAGGCCAGCTAGGGTCCAGAGGCGGCCGGCCTTGAACCCGGCGTTGGCCCGGCCTCGAGCTGATAGGAGGCTGGCATGGTGGCCGAGGTGCTCGGCCTAGGGCCGGCCTTGGCCCGGCCAGGCCAACCAGCCAGGGAATCCCCAAGTGCAACATTTTTAGGCTTATTCGTTTTCTCCTTTTTGGAAGGATGCATATATCAACAAATGCATTTCAACCCTGCCACACTTAGCATCATATCAAATTATCACAAGTATTGTTATCTAACACATAAAACACAGAGAGATAAACAAATGTTCTTTCAAACCCTTCGCGAAAGGAACCGATGGGAAACTTCGCGAAGGGAACCGAACGTACGCGAACGCGCCATATGGTGATCGTACAAGGTAGCAAAATCAAGTTTGTACTTTGCCGGCTAGCCGGACGAAGCCCCGCGCTTACGTGTCCACGCGCGAAGCCCTCCGCGTGACGTACGCGTCCAGTATAATGGTGTACGCGCGTGATTCCTGCCCGATGCCCCGCGACGTGTACATCTCCTCCGACGTGTGCGTCCGTGTCCTATACGGTGTACAAATTCAAGCATCTATTAATATAAAGTACAAACAAAAAGATCACAGTGTACAAATTACACAGAGAGCGATGTACAAATTGTACATAACAGAGAGTACAAACTAAACAATAAATCTAAATCTCTCTTGCATACCGGTATATGAATTGGGTTACTTGTCACCCCCACCCTAAACCCTAAATTATATATATAAGTTACAAGTTTTTCAGGATCTAGCGGCTCGGCTTCGTCCCCCGTCGTCGCTACCACGGTGTACGGGCGGACTCAGCCTCGGGGCGTTAGGGTACGGACGCTTCATCGCCCGTCGACGCTATCGCGTCGACGGCGACGAATCATTTGTACCCTAACGCCTACGCTAACGCGCCGCATACGTTGACAGCCGAAGTATAAGTACGTTCAAACCAAATGTACAGGTATTTATCTTTTGGATGTACAGAAAAAAAGTTCGTCAAAACATATCAATATGTGATCTAGTTTTGAAAATCTCCACGCGAGGAATTCAAAAGTAAAAACGGTTTGGCATTTGAACAGATGGCTCTCAAGATATTTCATTTTTAAACTTCGCTTCAAAAAAATAAAAGGAAAAAAACTACCCTCCCACTGAGTACAAGTACACAGAAAACGAAGCACAAAGTACGTTGACAACCGAAGTATAAGTACGTTAAAACCCGGAGTACAGGTTTTTTCAAACCGGATATACAAGTATTTAAATTTTGGATGTACAAAAAAAAAGTTCGTCAAACCCATCGATATAGGATCTAGTTTTAAAAATCTCGACACGAGGAGTTCAAAAGTGAAAACGGTTCGTAATTTGGATAAGCGGTTCTCAAGATATTTCGTTTTGAATTTCTATTTTGAAAAATAAAAAAGTAAAACTCCCTCCCACCCTGAACCCTTTCTCTCTCATACTCCCCACTTTAACTATGATTGCGACACGTGGTTTCGTGGTATTGTCGAATCTAGCCGCGGCAGGGGTGCCATCGAGCTAGGTAGAGAGAGGGGTTTATGAGACGTGGGGCATTCCGGCGACGGGATGACAAAGGGTTTACCCAGCTTCGGAGATCGCAACGGTGGCAAACCCCTATGTGCTGCTATAATTCACTATAAGGCAATATGCGCCGATTACAATGAAAGGTGTCTAGAGCTTCTGAAATTATGCCCTAAGGCGTCCCGTAGGCTGGCTTATAAAGGCCTCCGGTCCTAGGGCTTACAGGAGGAAACCTAAACGACTAAGTCACAGAGTTCTACTCTAATCCGGCTTGGGCTCCGCCTTGTGGGTTAAGTCATCCTCAATGCGGGCCGGCTTCTGGAACCTTCCCTTAGCCGGATGGGCCTCCTGCGCATCATCGCACTGGGCCGCCCGGTAAGCCGTAATTCGGCTTACCACCACTATGGGCCACCCTGGTACGCTGGCCTTAGTCTTCTTCATGAAGGTACTTGTTCGGCATAACCCCAACAGTAGTCCCCGGAAAGCTTCAAGTACTTCAGTGATTGGCTTTAATTTTCCGACAGAGTGTTGTCCGGGAAATTCATCATCTGTCGTCAGTCTTGGAGCATTCCCAGAAACCTGCAATCATGCCGAACAGCTTTGTTGATTTCGGTGTGCCGGCTCTTCATGTAGAAAAGCAATTGGACGAATAATGACACGCGTCCATCGATTTGATGGCTCTGTCAGACCCAGCAGGGTGAGTGGAGGAGCATCTTTGAATGCAGGGGCTAACTCCGTTTTTCTCGCGCGAGAATTGAGGCGTCAGAGGGAAGAAATCTTCTCACAACGGCTCGATCCGTGACGCGTGGCGAAATTTTCGGCTCCAGACCGTTGCGAGAATCTCGGCGCATCCGCTATAAATTCCGGACGCCTCGCCTCCGCCGCGGTCACACGCCATTTGCAAACCCTTTCTTCCTCCTTCCTTAGATCTCCCGAGTTCGAGTTCCTCCGATTCTCCATAGTGCTCCATGGCGTCCAGCGCTCCAGGCTCTCCCATCATCGACGCGACGCCTCTCGACACGGCTCCGCCGATGCGCGGTCCCGCGTCCTCGACCGCCGCCGCCGGCGACACCGTGCCAACCGCCGCTGCATCTGCATCTTCTCCAGCCCCAGCGAGCACCTGCACTGTCGCAGGCCGCGACGAAGTGGCCGAGCCATAAATTTGGCGAAAGCCGGACGTCCAAAGATGGCATGAGATGCACTTTTAAAGGGAACCTCCTCAAAAGAGACGTCTTCTGTCCGGAAATTATCCGTGCCGCCAAAGGTGACCTTCAGGGTGATCCTTCCCATTGAGGAGGCTTGTCATCCCGGCACAATCCCATGAAACTTCACATTGCTGTGGCTGAGTTGTGACTCGGAGAGACGCATTCTCCTCAATGTTGCGGCGTAGTGTATGTTGATGCTACTCCCACCGTCCATAAGCACCTTTGTCAACTTGTATTTGTCGACTATAGGGCTGACGACCAAAGCGTAGGTGCGTGTTGAAGGAACTCTGTCCAGGTGATCGCTGCGATCCCATGTGATGGGAATGTCGGACCAATCCAAATACTGAGGAACTGCATGTACTGTAGCATTGAGTTCTCGCCAAGCCACCTTTTCCTAGCGAGAGGAATCTGTTGCCAGATTGACGATGAGACTTTCGGCATGCTTAGGAAATTTACTGCCTTTTCCGTCTTTGGAGGCTGCGTCATCCGACTCTGAAGCAGCGTCCTCCTTCTCTTTGTCGTCCTTCCTGGACTTGCGCTTGTTCCTTGACTTGTCGGCTTTGGGATCTTTGGCAATGTCCCGATTGATGTGACATTGCTAGAGCGTGTGGGAGCTCGTTCCATCCGGCCTCAGATGATGGACACAGGGGTTGTGCTTGAAGTCGTCATACTTCACCGCTGCCGGTCGGGATGATTGGTTGTTTGCCGGCTTCTTGCCCTGGTACTTGGTATTGCTTGAGCCGCCCTTACCAAAGGCGGCAGCAACCTCGTGAGAAGGGCCAGTTTGGTCTTCAACTTTCTTTTTCCCGGACTCGCGTCGGAGGGTTTCACCGTCCTCCCTATTGTCATCGTCAGCAGCGGCGTACTTGTTAGCACAAGCGAGCTAGCCCCCCAAAGTTTTCGACTCGTCGCTGTAGATCATGAAGCGAAAAGTTGTCCCTTTCCTAAGAGATTGCTTGAAGGTATGGATCGCCTGAGTTTCTGAGATGCCTTCGCAAGCATTTTTTATTTCACTCCATCGTGAGACGAACTCACGGCTGGACTCGTTCTTTTGCTGCACACACCGCTGCAAGTCGAAAATCGACTTTGGGCGCTTATATGTGCCCTGGAAGTGTTGAATAAAGATGCACTTCATGTCACTCCAGGTATGAACTGCCCTTTCCGGCAAACCTTCAATCCACATACGTGCCGTCCCATCAGGGGCAAAAATCACACTGCGGAGTCGGCGCTACCTTGATATATGTCGCAGGCACTGACGTAATCTGAAAGCCAGGTCTCAGGATTAGCCGTACCACTCTACTTCTCCACCATCTTTGTAACGTTCGACAAAGTGGGAGGTAGTATTTGCTCTCTGATTGTTTTGCCAAAACACTTGGGGCCAAGGTATTGGGCATATCTGGCCGACTTCCTCTCCTCGATTAGGCTTCGAACATCATTGGTTGATGGCGGTTTATCAACCGACTTTCCTTGCCTTGGTTCTTCCCTGTGACGGCTTTGGCTCACCCGACTCGCGTTACGCGGGGGGCTTGGAGTCCTTTGCCGTTGTGGAGGGGGTATGTACTTGGAGGGGTTATCTCCCTCTTTGCGCGGTGGAGGCGGCGGTGGAGGTGGCATATGTTCTCTGTTACCCACCCTTCGAGGTGGATTTTCCCCCTCACGTCATCGCTCCTGACGGGACGGTGCCGCCTTTTCCTTGCGAGGGTCCTCCTTTCGCTCCCGGCTCCGATGCTCTTCCCGGCTTCGACCAGCCTCACGATGGCGTGAAGAACCTATCCGGGATTCCGCACCTCTAGGCTGCTTGTCCTTTGGGTCCTTGTCGCCGCCTTTGTTGTGGCTGCTTGAGCCGGCTGGGTCATCGTCTGGGTCTGCAGGTGTAGCAGCCATTGGCTTCTTGGCCATCGAGTTGCAAAGACGCGAGTCGTCAACAAGCCGTCCAGACTTTACTTGCGAGTCGTTTTGCTGCTGTTGTGCAACCTCCAGTAGATAAGCCGAATATTTGAGGCGAGCGTCACGGTCCAACGATTTGTCGAACATGACCTCCTGGGCCGCCTCCATGTTTTTGGCTGGGGTGTTGAAGTAACACAAATTAGTCACTGGGTCACGCCGGTGGTGGTACTTTCTCCAGACTGAATTAACATGGTCGGCTTCCCACTTGCTGCGGAAATCCAACCTCTTGTGCAGATTCTTGTCGCGAGCCGGACGGAAGACATCGTCGGCCCCCTTTTCTCTCTGCTTCCGGATGAACTCTGTTTCCTTGTTTGTGATCTCAACTTCGCGCTCCGCTATCTAGGTTGCATGCTCTTCCAGCTCGGCGCGGCGCTTTTCCTTGTCGGCTAGTGATGCGTTAGGAGGAAGTGGAGTTAGCAGTTGCTTGTACTTTGCCATCCTTTCTTCGTGCTCCTTCTCTGCTGCTTCACCGGCCACAGCGTCAATGTCGTCTCCTGCAGCCGGCAATCTACCAGTTCCCTTCATTGGAGCCAGCGGTGGCACAAAATCCACCTTAAGATTTCCGGCTTCTGGAGTTTTTTCTTCGCCATTGGCGGTTTTCGAGGTGTTGGGGTCGTCCTTAGGACCAGAGACGTCACCCATCAAGACCTCGGCAGGGCGTCCTAAGAAGGATGCAACTTTCTGACTAAAATCATCGGATTCTCCTTCAGATTCGAGGTCCTGCTCCATATGGGTAGTGTCCCCTGATCCGGCTTCAGAGTCAGCCCCGGCCTGCAAAGCAGGAAGGATAGACTCAGGTTCTGTCATCGACTCGTTAGAGCCGGATTCTCCTAAGATGCCAACAAAGTGGAAGTCCGGCGCCGCCATGTTGGAACTTGCGTCGTCTTTAGAATCTTCATCTTCAGCGTCAAAAGCCAGATCCAGTTCGGCAATCTCCTCAGAGTCCAGATCCGATCCCTCGTCAAAGTTGTTAGGGTGTGTGGCGGGCATGCTTGAGGTGAAGTCGAGATCGTCCAAAGCCTGAGCGGTGAAGCCGATGAAGATGTCGAAGCCACCGACAGAGACCGTGGACCAACCGGCGGGATCCTCCTTTGCCGACGTCCAAAAGCCGTCATTGAAGACGTGGCCGGCTCCTGTCTCGTCAAAGTAGATCACCAAGCCGACCGCGATGGTGTCGCCGACTCCGCCCGTAGCTCCCGGACGGAACGAAACCCCAGACATCTCTTACACCACGGTGGGCGCCAACTGTCATGGTATTGTCGAATCTAGCCGCGGCAGGGGTGCCATCGAGCTAGGTAGAGAGAGGGGTTTAGGAGACGTGGGTATTCCGGCGACGGGATGACAAAGGGTTTACCCAGCTTCGGACCTCAGAACGGTGGCGAAACCCTACGTGCTGCTATAATTCACTATAAGGCAATATGCGCCGATTACAATGAAAGGTATCTAGAGCTTCTGAAAGTATGCCCTAAGGCGTCCCGTAGGCCGGCTTATAAAGGCGTCCGGTCCTAGGGCTTACAGGAGGAAACCTAACTGACTAAGCACAGATTTCTACTCTAATCTGGCTTGGGCTCCGCCTTGTGGGTTAAGTCATCCTCAATGCGGGCCGGCTTCTGGAACCTTCCCTTAGCCGGATGGGCCTCCTGCGCTTCATCGCACTGGGCCGCCCGGTAAGCCGGAATTCGGCTTACCACCACTATGGGCTACCCTGGTACGCTAGCTTTAGTCTCCTTCGTGAAGGTACCTGTTCGGCATAACCGCAACACGTGGGGACATACAAACAACTGTGAGGGACCGCGTAAAAGGAAAATACGACACTTGGCGTGACGAGATTGATCGGGAAGCCTTTTTCTAATGAGTTGGAGAGGGAAATCGCTAAAAAAGGGTTCCCTTTGCAAAGGGAAACTAACGCTCACTCCCGCCGCGACAAGTGTCGCATTCTACTCGTTTGGTCCCCCTTGGGTGATTGCATGCCCGCCAAGTGTCGCAACCGGAGTTAAAGTGAGGATGAGAGATAAAGGGATACGGGAGGTGGGAGGGAAGCTTTTTTTCCTTTTATTTTTGTAAACCGAAGTTAAAAAACGAAATATCTTGAGAACCGTCCATTCAAATAGCAAACCGTTTTCACTTTTGAATTACTCGCGTCGAGATCTTCAAAACTAGATCCCATGTTGATAGGTTTTGACGAACTTTTTTTTTTCTACATCTAAAAGTTGAATATTTGTACATTTGGTTTGAACGTACTTGTACATTCGGTTTGAACGTACTTGTACTTCGGCTGTCAATGTACTTTGTACTCCGGTTTTTGTATACTTGTACTCGGTGGGAGGGTAGCTTTTTCCCTTTTATTTTTTGAACCGAAGTTTATAAACGAAATATCTTGAGAACCGTCTGTTCAAATGGCAAACCGTTTTCACTTTTGAACTCGCGCCGAGATCTTCAAAACTAGATCCCATGTTGTTATGTTTTGACGAACTTTTTTTTGTACATCCAAAAGTTAAATACTTGTATATTCGGTTTGAACGTACTTGTATATTCGGTTCGAACATACTTATACTTCGGCTGTCAACGTACCTTGTACTTTGTTTTCTGTCTATACACCCAGTTCGCTATACTCTGTACTTTCTGTTCTGTATACTCTGTACTCCATGTTTCTAACGAACTTTTCCATATAATGGCCAGCATGTGGCGCGTTAGCGTAGCCATTAGGGTACGGAGGATTCGTCGCCGTCGACGCGCGTCGACGGCAACGAATCCTCCGTACCCTAACGCTTCGAGGCTGAGTCCGCTCGTACGCCGCGGTAGCCATGAAAAAGTTATATATAACTTAGACTTTAGGGTGGGGGTGGCAAATAAGCCAACTTATATATCAGTATGCAAGAGAGATTTAGAATTAATTTGATTCCATCAATCTTTTTTTTTAATGCGTGAATGTACGTGTTTTTGTTTCTTGCGTGATTTACATAGAGCTGGATATACACATGAAAAGCAGAGATGTACTTGGGCTGGATGTACATGAAACCCGGCCGGAAGTCACGCGCATCGATCAATCAGTAGCAAAATTCGTTTTTCCTACATGTATAAGCCCTCTCGAAACGGCCTTTCGCCCCGCTTTATAAATAAAGCAATGACCACCAAAGTACACGGCCGAACGATACAAAGTGGTGAGGTAGCCCTCTTACAAAGAAAAGCCTAAGATAACCAGCAACACAGACACACAAGCGACTACGCTACCGAAAACTAACACAGAAGGCATGAATATAACACCACGACACATCCGAGAACACCTAAGCTCCACAACAACGCCCTCAGGAGGGGGAACGGCGCTAGGAGTCGTCGCTGTCGAATCCGAGACGGATAAAGGTCTTCACCTGGAACCCTGACACGGAGAGAAGAACCGCAACGACGTCCTCAAGAGATAGCATCACCCGCAGGCGACGCCGCCGTCGGCGCCAAAGCGCGGAGATTTCGCTCGGCAACTCAACCGCAACATCACGAGGTACCTCAGATAGTCGCAACGAAAACCAAGCCTTCAGGTCCGGATCCGAGCATCGCCCCTGCCATAACAGAGAGCGAGCCCGAGCTACCCAACGCTACCCCCCTTGCCGCCCAGACGACCAAGAAGCATAGCCACCACCACCGCGATGATGCCAGCCGAAGATCCAACCATGCGGACCTACATCCGGGGCCGCCGCCCCGGCGTCCATGTCCCGAGCCACCGTCAACCCTCTCCCTCATAGCACACCAACCATGGAGGTAAGAGCGGAAGGCACCTCCTTCCGCTCCTAGCCCGGCATCAGCCACTAGGCCAGGGTTAACGCGTCCACCGTAGGAGGCGATTCCCCAGACAGTCCCGGAGGACCCGGGGACCCTACCTAGAGGCTACCGACGGCCGCCGCCGAGCAAGCCCCGGCCCAAAGCCTAGGCGAGCTCGCACGACGCCAACATAGCCATCGGTGTTGATCTGACTGACGGCACTACAGTGTCACGAGACCGACTCGGATCACCGATACACACGAACGGCAGGAAAGAGAGCACAAATGCGACGGCTTGCACCATCGTGGACAAAGTCAGCCCCTTGTACCTACGCCCGCCGGCCGACATCCACCTCCAACTCCCAACAAACTGACCACGAGGTGCAGCGACGACCAGGCCCGACACCAGCCGAGCTCCCGCGTGACCCGAGCCAACCTGGCCGCCACCGAGCCCGCGCCTCCCACGGCGCACCAGACGACAGATCTGGGCGAGCCCAGATCGAGCCGCCGGCGACGCCCCGGCCACGCTCGCCGCCACGAAGCCTCCCGCGCAAGTAGCAAGACCGGGAGTCGCCGCCGAGGACCCTGCCGCTGCGCCGCCGCACCCCTCGCTCGCGCGGCGCCTCCACATGGCCGCGCCGTCCGCCACCATTGTGTGTGTGTGTGTGTTGTGGGGTGGGTTGGGGGAGCCATGGCCCCAGCTCGGGCTTAAAACTTGCGTTGCTAAGGACTACAAGACGACGATGTTGTATTACCGTTTCTGGTCTCATATCAAACTATCCATTACATTTGTTTCAGAAAGGAGGAACATAGTCTCGATCTTTACATCGCATCAATCAATCTATGCACACAACCTCGAGTATTACGTAGTTCTAGAATTTAGAGTTTACATCTTAAATGTATATTAAAATCAACCAACGAAAAAAAAAAGAAACACAAGTCGCCTAACCATTTTGTAAACCTAGAAAGTTGTCATCCACACTGGTTATAGATAATCCCAGGCAACCGTATCTAGACGGGTGCTTCTAGATGACAAGTTAACTGTGGCACAAGCTATGATCGATAATCGTTGGATGACAGGGTTTCAGCGCATCACTTCGGAGGTGCATCTTAGGGAATATACAATGCTCTGGCTTAGGCTGCAAGGAGTTATGCTCAATGAGGAGGAGGATCAGATTACCTGGATGCTGGGAAACAACTCTGTATACATCGCAGCATCAGCATACAAGGTCCAATTCGCCGGGTCTTTCTCCCCCATCGATTTCACCAAGCTTTGGCGCTCCAAGATTCAACCCAAGTGCAAGTTTTTTTTATCTGGCTTTGGCTTAAGCAGAGAATTCTTACAGATGATCAACTTCAGATCAGGGGCATCGAACATGGCGACCTCTGCGTGTTTTGTGATCAGGTTTCGGAAACTGCAACCCATCTCACTCTTGATTGCCCTTACACTCATTCAGTGTGGTTTCTCCTTGCTTCTTGTATCGATCAACCTATTCTGGCTACGACCCAACATCAGTTTTCCTCTCCTGGCAATTGGTGGAGGTTCATGGGGACGACGCTCTCAAAACAGGAATTGATGGTGGCTTTATATGGAGTTTGGCACATTTGGAAGGAGCTTTTTCGGCGTATTTTTCAGCAGGTGACGACCACAGAATCGCAGCTCTTGGAGTTCATCAGAGACGACATTTTCTTGATCGGAGCCTATCACGCTGGACGGGCGGACTTGCATCATTCCGAGCCTTTTGACGAGAATCTCCAGGGCGAGTAGTTGCATGCTAAGCCAGGGCTTGGACCTGATATTTGTGGTTCTGTTTTTCCTTTTTCTCTGCTAATCCCTCCCTAGCAGTGTGCAACCTGAACTATGTTCCTCTTTCCTCTTAATTGAATGGGCTGAACACCTACCATATTTCCTCAAATAGATGTTTTTTTTAGACAAACAGGGAGCACCTCCCCGGTTCCATTGATATAGATCAACAAAACCATCCGGTCCACACGAGTCTCCTACTAGAAGCTAAAACATAACAAGATAAAACTAGAAAACAAGTTCAGATTTGCTGAAAAGATAGTAAAAACTAGCTAGATGATCACGTAGGATCAGGAAATCAACTATTTTCTCAAAATGCTTTTCCAGACTGGAAGCTTTCCTTGTTCTTTCCAGGGGAAGGCAGCGATCATCAGGTCGGGCATGCTCCAAGGTGGAAGTAGGAGTATCCCAGGTCCCCTGTGTCGCTGTCTTCTTCGTCGCTGGAGAGGAAATGTCACAGTCTTCAGGGGCAGGTCTTGTCAGGCTTCTCTCCTGGCTTAGCCACTTTCTAGCAGCAGGGGACAGCACAGGAGCTCGTCCATCTTTGTACATAAGCGATCCATCTCTACCAGCATGTGGTCCTTGAAGATCACCCTCCACATTTGCAGGGTATTTATCAACATCCTCCAAACCTGGAGAATATTTAACCAAGATTGACCATTAAAGATTAGGTCATTCCGACATTTCCAAATGCACCAAAGAGAAGCAGAACAAATTGTATTCAGAAATACGTGTTTTTTTGTTTGCTATCTAGAATTTGGCAATAGAGAAACAGTCACTTCCAACACGTATCTTGAAAAAGTCAGAAATGAACTGCCAGATTTGTTTAGCAACAATGCACTGAAAGAATAAGTGATCTATGGATTCATTCTCAGAGCAGAAAATACAGTCTTCAGGTTTGTTCATGTTTCTTTTCTTCAGATTGTCTCTTGTCATGAGCGTATTGTTAGCCAGGAGCCACAAGAAAGTAGCTTGCCTCTCCAGCCAGCTATCCGTTAAAAAAATCTATGAGGGGTTGGATATCTTCCCTTATCAGTTTGTCATAGTGCAGAGGGATACCTAGGTATTTGATATGGAATTGGCCTACAGCGCACCCTAGGATTCAGTGAAATTTTGGATCTCATTCTCCTCTAAACCTAGAGTAATGAGCTCACTTTTGCTGTAATTAATCCTCATGCCTGAGACTAGTTCAAAGAATGTGAGGACCCACTTGAGGTTAGCGGCTAGAACTGGGTCTTTTTCTAAAAGAGGATGGTGTCATCTACATACTGCAAGTAGATGACACCTCCTGGGCAAAAATCAGAGCAGAGCCCTCTAATAAGGTCTACATTAGAAGCTTTGATGAGCATTCTGGTCAAAATGTCAAGCACAAAATTGAAAAGGAGAGGGGACAAAGGGTCCCCTTGCCTCAGACCTTTACCAGTCTCAAAATAATGACCAATCACATTATTCGGCTTGACCCCCACAGACCCATTGTGAGTGATTGCTTTGATCCAGTCAATGGTTTTATCACTAAAACCTCTTTTTTTAAGAGTTCCAGAAGGAAATCTAGGCTTACTTTATCAAAGTCTTTTTCGTAGTCTAGTTTTAAAATTAAACCCTGGAGTTTACTCTGCACAACAGAGTGAATGACCTCATGCGCAGTGACCACACTTTATAGTATATATCTACCCTTGATGAAAGTTGTTTGATTAATAGAGGTCAGCTGTCCCATTATCATGGTAAGCCTATTAGTGAGAACTTTCGTAAAGATCTTGAAAGAGTAGTTAAGCAGACTAATGGGTCTAAATTTCTTCATATTGCTAGCTCCTGGTTCTTTCGGAACCAGAGTGAGAATAGAAAAATTCAATCTAAAAATATCTAATTTACCAATATAGAAGTCCTGGAACATAGCCATGAGATCAGATTTAATGACATCCCAGAATTATTGGTAAAAAAGAAAGGGGAGCCCATCAAGGCCAGGGGCTCCATGAGCATAAGACCCAAAAACAACATTCTTAACTTCTTCTTCTTCTTCTTTAGTGAAAGGCCCCTCTAGGAGTTGGTTTTGTTCAGGTGTGACTTTTTCATCGGGGCAAAAAAAAATCCTGTAGAGTTACCTCAGACTTGTCTTCCTTTCTAACGAGGTTTTTGTAAAAATTTGTGGCAAAATCTAGCATGTCCTTCTCCTCTGTGATGGGCCCATCGGGACCATCCAGTGAGTGGACAATCAGTTTCCTCCTCCTTTGGTTCGCCACTGCATGAAAGTAAGTAGTGTTTCTATCTCCTTCTCGAATATCCCTATCTCTAGACCTTTGTTTCGCCTTGACTTCTTCTTTTAGCCAAATATTATTCATCTCTATGTAAATACTTTTAAGTTTCTGCTGCTATTCAGGAGAAAGCTCCTCGGTTTCAGCTTTGATATCTAAAGAGTCATATTTATCCATGAGCTCTTTCTTTAAATTTCTAAGTTCAGCTTCAATGTTTCTACTCCAACCTTTGGAGTTTTTCCTGAACCTCCTAACTTTCTGTTGCCAGATGTCAACATCTGATCCTCCCTGTATAGGTGAGGACCAGTTCTTGATCACTAGGTCTTTGAAATCTGATCTCATCAACCACCATTTTTCGAACCTATAAAGAGCTGGCTTTGGGGGGGCCACACAGCCAGATTCCCACAAAATTGGTGTGTGGTCACTACCTAGCCTAGGGAAAGCTCTGACTATGGCTAGAGGGAAAATCTGGTCTAATTCTATGTTGCAGAAAACTCTATCAATGTTGTACATAATAAGATTTTCCTGGTTATTGCCCCAGGTGAATTTCTTGTTGCTCATTCTAATTTCTAGTAAGCTCCAAATTTCTATCGAAGCATTGAATTTGTCACTCCATCTATGGTTTATGACTCCATTACTTTTATCACTCTGATATCTAACTAAATTGAAGTCCCCACCAATGATGGTCCCTCATAATCAATAAAAAGTTCATGTAATTCAGAAATAAAAAGATCCTTCTTCTCCTTATAAGAAGAACCATAAACTGTAATAAATCTAATTACAGTGTCATTAGCCCTCAGATTGACAATAACAGAAACAGAAAACATTTTCACCTCCCAGCTAATAATCTCAAAAATGTCAGTATCCACTCCCATAAGGATGCCACCAACAGACCCTTGGGAGGGGAGGTGTTTCCAATCAAAAAAATTGTTGCCAACAAGGGATTTCAAATAACCGTCTGAGAAAGATTCCTTTTTAGTTTCCTAAAACCCAATGATGTTTGCATGAGTTTTATTAAACAAATCTAAGATGGCATGCTTTCTACCAGGATCCTAAACGCCTCTAGGGTTCCAAAAACATACATTCATTTGGAAACTCTTGTCCTGGGGTGCTTGCCCCGCCTAGTTTTTCCAACAAGAGTCCACTCTAACTCTTCTATGAAATCATCATTAAATCTGGCATCCTCCAGATGATCAGGTAAAAGAGTAATGTCGATGGTTTAGATCAACGGTGAAGATACGGGACTACGTACGTGCGGGCATTGTTGATGTGGGTTAGTAGACGAACGACATGGGAGACAAGATTTATACAGCTTCGGGACCCGGGGAACATCATCCGGTAATATCCCTACGTGTTGTTTGTGGTTAGGTCTTATTCCTCTTGGTGGAAGTCGCCGTATTGTGGGACGACTCCTCTATTCCCTTTGTTGGACTTGTCTAATCTATCGGGCTCTGTCCCGTCTGTCTTGGTTCTCTTGGTGCTCCCGGCTCCTCCTTATAAAGGTGGAGGGCCGGGTTACAAGTTGAGTCCTTGTAGGACACGGCTAATCTATTAGGAGTCGGCAAGGTGAGTCCTTGTCCTACTCTGACTTGGAGTCGGCCTGCTGGGCTTCCCCCTGATGGGCCACGTTAATCTTCCATGCTGGTACCCGTGTCCCATACCCACGACAGTAGCCCCCGAGCTTTCGGTGACTCGTAGAGTCATGCTGAAGGTCTTGATTTGTTGAAGACATGGGACACGGAGTCCGTGCCGGGTTGTTTGCCGACTTATAAATGTCGATGATGTCACGGTACCCGGTGCTGCATTTTCCGGGTTGTCGATGTAGACTTTTGCCGAGTCGTCAATGTAGACATTCCAGGGTTGTAGGCGTAGATGTTGCCGAGTTGTTGATGTAGACGTTGCCGAGTCGTCGATGTAGGCGTTGCCGACTTCTACTGCCGTCTTGTTTTGATGCGAGTCGGAATTTTTCTCCGGGTTCTTTTGACAAGCTGCTTCTCTTCTCTCAAGCTTGTTTACACCAGTATATGTAGCCCCCAAGCGCCGAGTTGTTAACTTGTGACAGCTTGGAGGTTGTATTGTTAACTCGTAATCTTCAAATGATGTAGCCCCCGAGGGCCGGGTCGTTTGCCTGCAACGACTCAGGACTCTTTGATGTATAACTCCTTTTCTTGAGCTTTGAACATTGTAGCCCCCGAGTGCCGGGTTGTTTGGCTGCAGCAACTCGGGACTCCTTTTGAGGTACCTGAAATAAAACTTGTATATACATTACACTGTTCGTGATGTATGAAAAAAAATATAAATAGATATCACAACGATTTGCTTTATTTTTGTTCAAATGATTAATCGTTCGACTCGACTAAGTAGGATTTCGCGGTGACTTTTTTCATGCAAATATGATTTGCTCTGTCGACAAAGGCCTCTGTGCTTCAGAGTCAATCTGGCTTTGTTCATACGCACTACTTGGTCTATTGCGTTTCGCATCTGACTTAGTAAAGAAACGAACGTCCATCTCCTGAGCCAGGATACCTATGTTTGGACTGCGCTCATGGCACTTAGTCCTCTTTGGCAACCTTACGACTCAGAAGAATTAATAGCCCCCGAGATTAACTCAAAGGTGTTGACTTTATTTAACTGACTGGAAAAATAAAATATAAATTTTAAATAAAAAGAGACGACTTAGCTTGTTTTTTCTCTTGAATTTGACTCGTTGACGTCGGTACAGATGCAGACGAGAGTCGGCTTTTTTGAAGTCGGACGGGAGTCGGCTTTTTTGAAGTCGGAGATGGTGGAGCGGCGTATGTATGCACTAGGCTGGATGGCTCCTGTTTTTCCTTTCTTACGCTGACTCTCACGAGTCCTAGTAGCACCCGGATCTATTTGTTTTACTAGACGAATCAGCGCGCTTCACCGCGTCGTCGTTTTTTCGTCCTTGCATCACCTGTTTGGTAGGATTTGTGTATCTGGTTTTTTTTTTGTTATTCAGCATGTTTGTATGGTGTGGTTTGACTGGTCGGTGTGGTGAGTGTGCATGGTGGCCGTGTGGTTTGCACGTGTTGGTCGGGTCATGCAACTGTTGTTGTCGTGCCGTCCACTTATCACCCGCATGTAGTTTTGTTTTTTTGTTGCTGGAAACGGCAGGGTGTGACTTGTGCGGTATATAATGTCTCCTCGGCTGCTCCGTCTCAATTATCACCATGTTTTCTTCTTCTTTTTTCTGTCCTCGTGTTAGACTGTTTAGAGTGAAATTGATGTGATGGAGATGGTGCAAGGGGGCTTGTTGTTGATGTGGGTGGGGGTGAGGTTGTCCCTCCGTAGCATGATGACGTGCATGTTATTGCTCGTGGTTTGGCTAATGGCGTTGGCGAAGTCGCCGTGGCTCAAGTTGTGCCTCCGGTGACCGAGATGGTGGTCGACGAAGCCTGCGGTGGCAGCTCCGGCAGTCTCTAAGGATGGTGCCGTTAACGGTCATTGTTTTTTAGATTGGTTTTCAGTGTGATGTTTCTCTGATTTTTTATGTTGGCTCTTATTTCTGAATTTCTTGTTCTTACCTTGTAAATGAGATGCATACCGCTCGTGTTACGTGTCGAATTTTACTTGCAGAGGTGTTGATGAGGGCCGGTAGCTCTGAGACAAGTTTCTGGACGGAGCGGATGAAAGGAGACCTTGTGTCCACCATAGAGAGTGTGGTTTCTAGGGGTTTCCATCCTGGCTGCTCCAGTGTGCGCTGCAGAGGGCATGTCGTCCTTTTGGTACAACGTGGCAGTCGTGGTAAAATTTTAGGCGTTTTCGCACAACATGGCCGTTGTGGTAAAATTATAGGCATTTTGGCACAACACTATCGGTTTTTTGACCATCTGGTCACAATTGGATGTTGTGAAGATAGTACGCATAAAATATAACATAAAAATACGCGTAAAATATAACATAAAAAGACAAGTTTGCAATTTCAGAAGGTGCATCAACATTATGGGATCAATCATTATTGATCACTTACGAAAAAAACCGTGTAATGCCCAAAATAGAAAATTGCAAAATAATAAATTCAATTGTTACATAGTTTGATATATATTTGAAACTTGACGCCCACAAAATTTCAGAACTTCAACTTTCTAGAGCTATTTGTTCTAGAATGAAGATCAAAAGTCAGAACCAATAATACTTTGCAAGTATGATCGTAAATATCCTCTCCAGAATGAATTATAGTGTCATCTGTTATCATCAGCAAGAAAAATAAATGTTACAGAGATCTGGTATATTAGCATGAAATAAAGTACATCTCTCCACGAATTTGCAATGCTTTCAGAACCATAGACATTCGAGCATCGTAGGGAATGTGGAAGACAACGATGAATGCTAAGTTTCAGCTACAACTGAAATGCGGCTAAGAGAAGAATACCCAGTATGTCAATGATGAATTGATGATGACTTCAGCTCCTTTATTCTGTACCAGAAACACATCATCAATTGGTAACATCTACTAATGAAATATTATCATGCCATTATGCAATTAACAATCATGATAGTTGAAGAAATCAATGCTCAGTGGAACAGAAAATAGATACCTCAAACCATTAATTAGTTGATATAATGTAGACAATAAACTGAATCAAAAGAAAATAAACTGAATAAAAAATAGTTATAATTGCACATCCATAATGTAGGAGAGACTTTGCCATAGGTTTTAGATAGCGGGCAATCATACAAAATAACTGGGTACAATTCCATAATCAAAACAAAGGGCGCATCTGACACTGAATTCTTTGGGGGCATATTTGTGAAGAGATCATTTCACATGCTATATGAACAGGATTAATTAAACTGACACCTACTCCCTCCGTTTTTAATGTAAGACGTTTTAGGAAGCTATTTTTAATGGACAGAGGTAGTAGTATTTATTTTAGTAAGAGGTCCTCCAGAACACTTGCTCTTTTTTACTACAGAGTTTATTAACCTTGTCCGGACTATGCTCAAATTTAAGTCATTATCATTGAGCTTAGTGTAACCAAGTCCCATCTCTTGGACTACTCGAACAAACTTCAATTATGCCAAATTGACATGGCACCTCAGGTCTAACCTACCCAGCTACAAAGTATGACTCCTTTATAACCATGCAAGTAGGTCACTCTTCAGTTGTTACTAAATCTATGCGAACTACTCACAAACTCATAAAAGTGAGCTCATCAATGAATGCACTGGTTTGACTGCAGCTAATACCACCAATAAACCAATAAAATAAGCACAAGCTGGTAAATGTAGACAACATAATGATTTTTCTGCAAGCATGGAGCATATGTTTAGGAAAAAAAATGTATCATCAAGTACCTCAAATCACATGGACATGGGTCCTGTCTCTACCAAGCTTGTACTGTTGCACGCACAAAATGCTCAACCAAGTACAATAACAAGGCTACTAAGAGGAACACAAAAATTCTTGGGCATGCTCTTAGAGCAATGGTTGGCATCTGATAACCATCATAAGCCATTTACTTCCTAGGAAAAACTTTGCGTTCTCAAAGAGTAGCTTCACAAAATTAGAATTACCTTATTTGACAGCTTGAAGCTTTGTTGTTTCAGACCATCACCTCACCATCTCTTCCAGCTTCCCCTTCAGATTCAGACTTCCCCCTCCTAGTTCTGACCCGCGCTACAAACATTTTAAGTTTCTACACCCCGACAGCTTGTAGGTTTTATCTCCTCATTGCGGCAAAGTAGAAAATAATAGTCAAATGCACCGAGATTGGCAGCATGCTAAATAATAAAGTATTTAAGAGGTAGTGTAAGCCTAAAAAATAAACCAATCTTCTGATTAGAACTGTAAAAAAGGAGAGAAATATATCATCAAAATACAGTTTTTTATAAGGCCATATCAGCCTACAAAGAGTTCTATCATGTTTTCTCTCTTCCATATTAAATCATGAACAGACCGTAACTACATCAAGCATAATGTACTGGTTAGGATAAAGTTTGGCATCTCCATATAGAATAATTACATCTACATACAGTTTACTATAATGGTGCAAAAGCAACCCTGCTTTACAAAGGCTATACTCCATGCCTCCAGCCCCTTTTGTCTCCTTTTTTTTCTTTTACTACATTGCAAGAATGAGTTCCTCAAAATAAGCCTACCAATGGCTAGAGAGCACTTATACACCCAGCTAAAACCTAGGTATGACATATGACACAATCTTTTGAGAACTCGCATATTATATGTAAATAATTCAATAAATCTTCCAATTTAAAATTTTAAGCTTATAGGACATTAACATTTCATATTACAGTTTACACACAAAACACTGCATTAGTCTATAATACCCTGGAAAATAATAGACGCGATGAAACTTGCTGCTCCCTCACCATAGCAATTAAAGGTAACATCAATAAGCTCTAAATTGTAGATAACCGTTCAAATCAAACTGTGTATGTGCAATACAGTTGTCCTAAATATTTACATCAGGAATTGCGTCAAGAGGCAAGTAACAAATCAGCTAGCAGCACTCCATCTCCCAACCTCTCTCATTCCTCTCAATCTCTCAAATCCCTCTCAGTGTCAGGTTGTCATCAACAAACAACAGCACTAATCTCATGGGCTGCGTATCGTAGCAGTGGCGAGCTTCAAGCAGCAGCACTAATACCCTCTTCTTTCTGCCCTCACCTCTCTCTATGCCAAGCGGCTCATCTATTGCCAAATCCTTCCGTGTTTTAGATTAATTAGATTAAAGCTTTAATTACATATTAAGCACTAATTAGCTTCCAGATTGGTAACAATAAGTCTATATATAGCAAAAATTAGTAACAATGATAGCTACCGAGTGAGTTGGGCCACTACAGGCCGTCGAACCCCCCATCCCGAGCGGCGGCCACCATAGGAGCGAGGTTTCAGGGCAAGGTCCAGCTCCTTGGCGTGGCGGCGCAGGACCGGAAGCATCGCTCCTGTCCATCAACACCTCAACTGCAACACCGGCGAGCACATCCTCTTCGTCAGCACCTCAACATCCTCTTCATGGTAAATCCATGGCGAATCATGGATGTAGGGTGGAGGTGAGGATAGGGGCGGAACCTCTGGATGCAGACGCCGCCCTTCATGACATCGAACACCGCCGCCTGTCCCGCCACCATTCCAGTCACCAGCCACCGTCGGTGCTGCGCACGGCCTGCTCGGTGAAGAGAACTTGCAGCGGCCACGCGTTCGCCCCCGACACGGCGGGCTCGTAGTCGTTGGCCGCCGGAGAAGGTTTGGAGGCGGTGCGGGGGCATGCCGTCGGCGCGCAGGAAACTGGGGGAGGGCGGCGGCCGGTGCGCATGAGTTGGGAGGCAGAGTGGGGGCACGCCAACGGGGCGCAGGAAATTGTGGGGGAGGACGGCGGCCGGTGCGAAGGAGTTTGGTAGGCGGAGCGGGTCTCCTCCGCGGCGCGCAGCAGGTTGGGACGAAGGGGGCCGGCGGCGGCGAGCAGGAGGTCGGGGGAGAGCTGCCGCTGGGGCAAGCTAACCCTAGCGATGCGGCTGCGCGTGCGAGAGAGTTTTTTTTTAGAATCGCGAGATGAGCGAGGGGAAAGAAGACAGTTTTGCTTTCCTTATCGGCCCACCTGGCAGCGGCACGTCCGTACGTGGCCCACAAGCAGCGATACAAAGTACGGCAGATGCGCTGAGAAGGCTTCCTGCTAGCCGGGCTTCAATCTTTAGTTAATGCCTCACGTGAGTAGCAGCAAACATTTAATTGCTTTTTTTTTCTTTTGACTCGCACGAGTACTAGTAGTAGTAGCACCCGGCTGTCTTCTTTTTTCCTTTTTTATTTCTTGCCTCGATCCTTGTAAGAGTCCAAGTAGTACTCGCTAGTTGGAAACTTCAGAGCTGGCGGTGATACTTGATCCGTCCGATGCATACTCTTCTTTGGCTAGCCGTGTTTCTTCTTCTTTCTCTCTGATCTGACTCGATGTGCGACACCTTCTTGTTGTAAACTTGCAAACTGAGTTGGAAAATAGCCTGGCTGGAGACGGAGCTTTCGCCGAGATCAGCATGTAGATTTTCTTTCGAAATGGAGGGTGTACCCCCAGCCTCTGCATCCAAAGGATGCACACAGCCGTTTTTATTAAATTATTCAACAAAATCTTACAAGAGTAATACAAAGATCAACCCGAGACGAAGCCACCAAAACTAGCGACAGCTCACTACACCTACAATACCGATGAAGGGGGTGGCCAAGAACAGGACCGTATGCCCTGCCAAGACACCAACGCGCATCATCCAAAAACCCGAAGGCCACCAAGCCTAGCAAGGGGCACAACCGGTCCAGCAAACTCTCAGCGGCACCGATGCACACGCTAAAGAAGTCGCCGCCGCCGTCTTCCTCTAACCATCTTCATCTTGAGGAACCAAAGCATGAACCTTGTCAGGCATGCCATCGACACCGCCACGGTGCCAGACAGCTCGGTCACCCTGCGCGCATACATCGTGACGCGGCCACCGCCGAGACCCCGCTGCACCATGCCGCCGAGAAACACCGTCGGCCTTGCGGTAGATGTACACCACTCCAGAACTTGCCTCCACCATCCAACAACTACTCCAAAAACGATGCCCTCAAGAGGGAGAGCGACGCCCAAGACGCCACCATCGTCCGATCCGGGAGCCGGGTCTTGGGTTTTCCCCAGAGCAGTGCGAGGAGGTTGACAATACTTGCATGGCGATGCCTTCATCAAGGTAACGACGTAAACGCCGCCATCGCCCGCCATGACCGGAGTCGGCTCGGTTTTCACCGGCAACTATGTCTCCCCATCTCGCCGTCGGAGCTGAAAGTGGGACCAAAGATCCGCCACAACCAACCTGGCCGACCACCTCCGACGGAGGAGGCAGCCACCACCACCATGCCCGGGGCAGGAGCCCCCGGCTTCCTCGTGATGCAGGTCGATCCCAGGAGCCCTTGTGGCGAACGGCGTTGACGAGATGCCGGACAGCAGCAAAACGGGGCCCATCGGAGCCCATCTGGGCCCAGATCGGGTGCCACCGCCGCCGCCACTGAGCATCGCGCCGTCCTCCGCCTGACCGTCGACCATGGCCGCCGCCGCCCTGCGTCACCGCCGACGATTCGGTCAGAACTAGCGCCGGCGCCAAGTCCCGATCGCAGGCTTGAGGCGAACCGCCGCCGCCGCCGCACCACACGGGCTTTGCCCGGCGACGTCCCCTGCGGCGGCGGCGGGAGGAGGTTAGCTCGGGGGAGGGTGGAAGAGGGCTGGCAGGGGACTCCCCGGTGCGGCGCCGGCGCCGCCGCACGGGGGAGGAGTTAGGTCGGGGGAGGGGGCAATGTTGATGTTGAGCCGCCGCGGCCGCATTGATGAAGAACTTGATGCGTCTAAGTCGCTTGACCGATGCGGTGATGACCTCCCCGTCGTCATTGTTGATGAAGATTGGACCCATCGAATTGTGAATCCACACGCACTTAGCCCCACAGTGGGCGCCAATGTTGATGGTTTAGATCAACGGTGAAGATACGGGACTATGTACGCGCGGGCATCGTCGATGTGGGTTAGTAGACGAACGACACGGGAGACAAGATTTATACAGCTTCGGGACCCGGGGAACATCATCCGGTAATATCCCTACGTGCTGTTTGTGGCTAGGTCTTATTCCTCTTGGTGGAAGTCGCCGTATTGTGGGACGACTCCTCTATTCTCTTTGTTGGACTTGTCTAATCTATCGGGCTCTGTCTCGTCTGTCTTGGTTCTCTTGGTGATCCCGGCTCCTCCTTATAAAGGTGGAGGGCCGGGTTACAAGTTGAGTCCTTATAGGACATGGCTAATCTATTAGGACTCGGCAAGGTGAGTCCTTGTCCTACTCTGACTTGGAGTCGGCCTGCTGGGCTTCCTCCTGATGGGCCACGTTAATCTTCCATGCTGGTACCCGTGTCCCATACCCACGACAAGTACAAATATCATTTGAAGCATGAGAGATTTTATCTAGGCTAGCACTAGAGTTCACAGAAACAATATCTTCTAGAGAAGGAATGTTGACTCCCAAAGTGTGAGCAATAATGTGTAAAGAATAAGAAGAAAGAACAGAGAAAGGATTTGCTTTAGCCATACCTTTGAGCTTTGAAGCAGCAGGTATGTTGATCTCAAGGTTCTTTTCCTTCATCCTCTCCTGAGCCATCTGGAGGACTGTCTTCCCAGTTGCATTGTGTCTAGAGCTCTGTCTAGTTCCACATACAGATCCCCAGTTTTTCTCAGTCATCTTTGCTTTCTGTACAATAGGAACATCAACTTCAGGGTGACTGTCTTGCTCTTCTCTGTCAGGGTCTGCATAGAAGAATTCCCCTTCTTGAGTTAGTTCCATCTCCTGGAGCAGGTTGATACAACTTTCATATGGAGCTTGCACTTCATTGATCCATTTCAAAACTTTCTCTCTTGCAGATACCTCCTCAGCGTCCTCAATTGGGATGAGCTTGCTGGCACCCTCCTGGTCTCTGATGTTCTTGTAAGCATAAGCGATTTCTTGGACTTTGTTAGACAGTTTCTCCAAGCTGATGGTTCTCTGTTTGTTTGTTGTGTTACTCCCAGAAGCACCAGGTGCAGGGTTCTCCTTGCTAGATGTTTTCTAAGGTGGGGTGTTCTTGTCAGTTTCCATCTCCTTGTGTCCGTCAGTGTTGCCCTGCTGATCCTCATGTTCATCTGGGTTTGGGGGATGCAGTGTGTCATCTGCTTCTTCACCTTCAGCGTTGACAGCAGAATTAGGACCTTCAACAGTAAATTTTATCTCATACAAGTTGCCTTGAACCTCAAAAACCCTAGCTGGGGGGATTTTTGTATGATCCCTGCACTTGATCTTGACCCTGACTATCTCATAGAAGTTCTTGAACATTCCATTCCAGTCCACATCAAGCATGATCCCAAAGGCAGTGGCAAATTGCATGAGGGTAGTCCATTTGCACCAGGGTTGGTTTAGTCCTCTGATCTGGACCCATACTTCCTGGAGGGATTGATAGAAATCCAGCTCACCATTCCAGGCATGTACCTTTACATAGACTCCTTCCTTTGGCAGACCAAAGCTAGGGTAGCCAGCAACTTCCTCAACTTTTATATGTGGTGGAAATTTAACAACGTAAGTCCATTCATCAAGCTGTCTTATTTGCCAAGGCCAGTTTGTTTTGTAAATTGTAGCCAGATCCTTGTATAGCTCCTCCTTTGTGATCTTTCCCGCATCAATGTAGACTAGGCCCACATTTTTGGGAGGGGGGAGTTTAGTTAGCTGGAATGGCAACTCAATATCGTAAAAGCCCAAACCAGGTGATGCACTTCCAACAAATTTAGCCAACTGTTGCGGCTGCTTCCTAACAGGGCAGTTTTCAACCTCGTGCTCAGTAGAGCTGCAGATGAAACATCATTTTGGGGAGGTACAAGCTGCTTTGTGGTGGCCTGGTTCCCCACAGTTGTAGCAAATAACCTCAGCATATTGCTCATTTTTCTCACTTGCAGCAGCTTCAGAACCAGTAGAAGCAGATGAAGCAGGGGTTGAGGCTGTTCCTTTGCTCCCCTCTCCTGAAGCAACCACAGCTTTCGCTTTCCTGGGGAGGTGAAAAGGACTTCGTTTTCTCCTGGGGAGGTGCAAAGCACTGGAGAAGCTGTGCTTGGAGTATGTCCGGGGCCTAAACGACAATGACATGATTGCGTTATCTCAGAACTGCAACAACCTTAAAAGCATCTCACTTTGGCTGGATCCTCAGTTCTATGCTGGTGATTTCCGGACGGTATTTACTGATAATAGCCTTAATGCTCTGGCTCTCAGCTGTCCTATGCTTCAGACTGTTGAGCTCACATTTGCAGGTTGTGCTCCTGAATATCCATCAGAAATGGGCTTCACACAGAAGGGTCTTGTGGTGCTCATTCAGTCCTGTCCTATTCGTGTTCTTGTGCTAAATGGTGCCAACTTCTTTGACGTTGAGGGGATGGAGGCTGTCTCATCCATGCCAAACCTGGAGACACTCGAGCTTGTGGATTGCGAGGCGGTAACTGATGTTGGGATGTGTTTCGTCGCACATGCTCCATGCTTGATTAATCTCACACTCCGGCTGTGTTACCTTGTGACTGATGGTGGAGTGTCCGAGCTAGTGCATGCAAATAAGTTGGAGTCTCTAATCATTGAAGGCTGCCCTAGGGTCTCTCTGCAAGCTGTGAAGGGGGTTGCCAGATCAGTTCAATACTCTGTCGAGTGTGCAAGCCGCGGGCATCTAAAAAGGAAGTTTTTATAGTCCGGGTGATCAAGTGGCCGCCAAAAGCATTCTCAAAAAAAAAAAAAAAAAAACTGTCTCTGATGTCAACAGGTTGTTGCTGAATCCTGAATGTGCATCATGCGTTGATGTCCCTGTCATTAAAACCTTTTCTTTTCTCGTCTTCTCCCTATCTTTCTGAACTTGTTTCTTACTTTCACCTTTTGCTGCTGTGATTTGCCTAAGTATGAGTGTATCAGTTGTGGATCCTGGACCGCATTTGATGAATGTATAACTTAACATCTCGCACTTTTCTTGCTCTGGTAGCTTATTTTTCCTCAGCTTGCTGTTTGCACTGCCAATTACCTACACTTGTCTGCTAGGTTTTGCTATCAAATTAGCAAACTTCATGAAACTGATAATGTGGAAGTGGTTGGGGAGACGTATGTATTTTTCTTATGATATTTTTATGCTTACAAAATTACAATTACATCATTGTTTCAGTTTGTTGGTCTGTACATAATAGTTTGATAGATCTACATTACCAGGTTTTTTTTTTTTTTTTGCGGGGTACATTACCAGGTCTTCACATTTTTTTTTTTTTGACGAAAATGCTGTCTGGCCTGCTTTTCATTGATAAGAAGTGAAGTACAAGATGTACAAATAGCGAAAAAAGAAAATGGTAAAGCAACGAAATAAAAGAGCTACGGCTAAGGTAGCATGTTTCCTAGTCTGGCTCGCGGGAGAAAATGACAGAAAACTACGACATTTGGGGCAGATGTGTCACGAAACTACAACTTTTGGGGGAAATGACACATAACTACATCTTTTGAGGTATGTTCGTGACGCGGAGCACTGATCTCACGTTTGGCACTTGTTAACCACGTTTCTGGCAGGTGGGCTCCGTTGGCAGGTGTGACGTGGCACGGGGGCTGACGGACGGGGCTGACGGCCGTTAGGTCAGCGGTTTCTCATGTGAACATTTTATCGAGCACCTTGCGTGCGCGCCGGCTCACCAGACTGCACGTCCGCTCCGTGTCGTCGACCCGCTCCTGTGTCCTCTGCCTGCAGCTACTCCGGCCGTCGTCGACCTCGCCCGTGCCGGCTCCCTCGCTGGTGCCGGCCATCATGTCGCGCCGCTGCTCATGTTGCGCCGCCTGGTGTTATTTGGCCCGCCGTGCCATAGCCGCCGCTCATGTCGCGCCGCCGTCGCCCGACGCCCTCGCCCGTGCTGGCTCCCTCGCCTGACGCCGCCCATGCCGGCCATCATGTCGCGCCGCCGTCGCCCGACGCCCTCGCCCGTGCTGGCTCCCGCGTCTGACGCCGCCCACGCCGGCCATTCCCTGGCCCGAGGCCACGCCGCCCGTGCACTGAGCCGCGGCCTCGTCCGAGCTGCCGCCTGGTGTAATTTGGCCCGCCGCGCCGTCGCCGCCGCTCATCTCGCGCCGCCGTCGCCCGACGCCCTCGCCCGTGCTGGCTCCCTCGCCTGACGCCGCCCATGCCGGCCATTCCCTGGCCCGACGCCACGCCGCCCGTGCACTGAGCCGCAGCCTCGTCCGAGTTGCCGCCTGGTGTTTTTTGGCCCGCCACGCCGTCGTCGCCCGTGCTGGCTCCCTCGCCTGACGCCACGCCGCCTCCTGGTGTTGTCTCCGCCCGAGAGCGGAGGTGCTCCGCGACGGGGACGCTGCTCGTGCGCCTGAGGTTGTCCGCAATAGGGCCAACGCCGCGCCGCACGCCGGAGGTGCTCCGCCACAGGGACGACGTGCCGGAGGTCGTGCTCGTGCTCGCCGGTGGCCGAGATGCTATCGCGGGCGGCGAGGATGTGGCACAGGTTGGCTCCGTCCCGCACCTTGTTGCCGGCGGCGAGGATTCGGCACAGCTTGTTGACACCGGCGGCGAGAGGTGACTGAGCGGCGGCGATGTCCGTGCGCTTGTTGATGCCGGCGGCGAGCGGGGACGTAGCGGCAGCGCCCCGTCCGTCAGCCCCCGTGCCACGTCACACCTGCCAGCGGAGCCCACCTGCCAGAAACGTGGTTAACAAGTGCCAAACGTGAGATTAGTGCTCCGCGTCATCGAAACTCGTTTTGTTTCAGTTAGCAATCACAACAGGCTGTCAGATCGAGTGCTTGTGAACTGGAACCCCCTCTCGGTTAACCACCAGACTGATTACGCATGAATTGACATCTATTATAAACTTGGTCATCTTTATCTTAAAAAAAATTTATAAACTTGGTCATGTTTATAGTTTGAGCTGACAATAATGATTGCGCAGCTTAATTTAAATGCAAATCACGAGCATGAGCCGCAAGTTACAGCTAGCGCACTGCTAACTAACCCCCTTATCTGGAGAAACAAGCCAACATTTTATTTGACACAGGAGAAATAAGCAAACATTTTATTTGACACACATAAACATTGTTTTTAGACTGTGAAACGTACTTTAAAAAAAAAAGTATTTTGCATATGAAACATGTTATCTATCGAACTAAGTCTAGTTCTATGGACGGTGGAATACTTTTAGTATGGAAGTTCTATGAACCATACTTTTATTTGTTAGATGTTCTAAGATTGCAAAACTTAGATTTGGATATTTTTCTCCCGGCACGCGCTGCTGGCCAGTTTACACCTCACAGAGCGGCATAAATATTGCAACGAAAGATATGTGTAAAGAAATGTAGTACAAAGGAATCCTTATAATTTTTTTCGAAAACACTCTCAGGTGGTTGACCATACCCAACGAGCGGAGCTCTCACTTTCATTTACCCTTTTCGTCCTGCTCTACAACATCGTGTTCTAAGAAATTCAATCTTACAAATCTACTAAGTAGGGTAGAAAAATTTCTAATGATCTAAAATTTCTTTGATGTTTTTAATGAAAAGATCTCTAATATTTCGTCAGAAAATACTCCTAGCACATTAAGCCCAAGCCCAAACGCCAAGCACATTTCTCGAAGTAAAAAAAATCAATTAACATATTTTGTTATTCAAAAAATCAAGCAAAAATCATAGATCTAGATAAAGTCTAGGTCTATCACTATGTAAATTTTCAAGGCACATTTCGAATTATTGTGAGCTACGCAAAAATGATAAATCTGAATTTTCCTTCTTATTGACTTTCACCGATCTAAATCTTCGCATTTTTCTTTTTTGCCAGGCCAAAATACAACGAATTAAAATGCTGCTCATTTTTTAATGTTCCGTATAATTTTCGATATACGGTATAGAAATACAATGCTCACATGTCAGATACACATTTAAGACTCTAAATCAGTTATTTGGGCTAGCTGCAATGTTTAGACCAAAAGTTGGGGTTTGCTGCAAAACGAGTTTCAATTCTATGTTTTGTGCAACAATGTCATCAAACATTGGTGCTATGTGCAATTTCTTGTGAGGAAGAGAGGGGATGAGAGCTAGCACTCCCCTATCTTGAAGATAATTTAGCAAGTTTGTCTAAGCCATCTTTGATCTCATTACTCTTGGAGTTTGAGGACTCCTAGGCAGTACAATCACAAGCAGCTTTCAAGTTGTGTATTGACCCAAAAGTTTGTGAAGTTTGGAGGACACCTCAAGGTCCTCACATAGTGGATTGAGCAAGTACTACCTTCGTTCCAAAATATAAGATGTTTTAGTTTTTTTAGTTTTTGTAGATTCTAATGTATCTAGACATGTTTTAGTATATAGGTTCGTTCATTTTAGTCAGTATCTAGTCTATAGTGAAATAGTTAAAACATTTTATAATTCGGTATGAAGGGAGTACTTTTTTTTGGGTCTCAAGGAGAAGAAGGCTAGATCGGCTGAATCGTGCACGTGGTGTTTGATGCCATGGCCTCTCCAATGGAGATTAGATTCTTATCGAGATTTTTTTTCGAAATGAGAACTTATGTCATCTTCTTGTCCCCTTCGATTATATTCTTCATTGTTACTATTGTGTCTTGTGTTATAACTAGCTTGCATATATGATGTTCTACCTTACTAGTTTAACCTTGTCATATAGGATTGTATCACCTAGTTGTATTTTATGAATCTTTATATTCCGCACTTTTCCTAAATCCACCAAAATTCACCCTCCTCTAGTCAATGATGCTTGAGAGCATCTCCAGTCGGGGCGCCAATAGAGCGTCCGGATCAACGCCCGGACGAGCTCTATTGGCGCCATCCGGACGAGATGGTGCCTATTGAGAGCAATCTCCGCCGCCTTCTCCGTCGCCAACTGCCTGGCGCGCCGCTGGTTCCCCCGCTCCGTGTCCAACCGCCGTCGGAGGCAATCCAATTTCCATTCGTCGTCCTTCAACCCCTCCGGCCGCGACATGGGTAGACGAACCTTGGTCTACCGGCTAACTCCGAGCGTCGAGCCCGACGGCTTCGTCGGCTTCGATCCCGCCTCCTGCGCGTTCCCCTTCCCTTTAGGAGCTTTGGATCCGCACGACGCCATGGCTACGAGGAGAAGTGGGCGGGAACGAGAGAGACGGCGGGGCGAGGCGGGGGGAAATGAAATTGGGGGAGAGTGGAGTGGGGGCTATGGAGGATTTCCCGTGTCAATGACAGCGGGCCCATCCGTCAGTTTCACGCGCTCAGTTTCGTCCGGCGCGTCCAAGCGGCTCCCTCCGCGGAGGCGTGGGCTGGGTGTGCCGGGCGAGCTATTGCGGCTCGCCGGACGAAACTGAGCTATTGGCGCCGCGACTGAGCGCCATTTTTCGTCCGGCACAGACAATAGCGCTATTGGCGGCCCTATTGTCGCCCCGACTGGAGATGCTCCGAGTCTTCACCATGCAAGGCACGAAGAGCGATGTCCATTGCAGGAGCTTCGAACCATAGCATCACTAGGTTTACAACATGGTAGCATGTGCTGTAGCCGTCCAAGTCTTTGGTCATTAGGCTCGAGGTGAGAGAGTCTAGCAAAAGAGGCGCAGAAGGGAGGCGAAACCAGGCAATGCTTTGGGGTCTCTCTCTTGTAATTTCCTTTTGCTTATACGTGATTTCTGCATAGTTACTCGATTATGTGGTTATATAGGATATTTGATTTTTAAATATACGGACTATATTCTAGGAAAACATATTGGACGAATATGTGTAAAATCTTCCGGTATTCCTATTTCCAGAACCTCGTGGGCCTTTATAAATAGGAACACTTGCCAGGTGGGTCATCATTGCCTAAAGCCCCTAAACCACTCCCCTCCGACGAGAGCAAACAGCCCACCTCCGCGCAAGAAACGCAACGAGATGGCGGCGTTCGACTTCTTCGGCAGCGGCGTACCGGCGCGGGTGCTCTGCCTGGAGGCCGGCGTCGGCTGGTGGGCCGACGTCTCCGCCGTCGTGCTCGCCCACCTCCAGCACGCCTTCGCCCGCGGGAAGCCCCTCACCCGGTTGCCCCTCGGCGACGGCCACTGGCACGTCTTCGACTTCGCCCGCATGCTCCGCTACGACGAGGCCAGGCCCGGGGCGCCCAACGCCGCCTTCCTCGCCTGGTACGACGAGTCCGGCGCCGCCTTCTTCCCGCCCGGCAAGGCCCACATCCCGGTTCAGCGCAGCGAGGACTTCACGGCCGACGAGCAGGAGGCCATCACCATCGTCAGCAAGTGGACCATGGACACGGCGGTGGTTACCAGAGCGGAGCGCTGCGCGCATGAGGACGTAAGGCTGCGGATCTTCCGGGACAAGGAGCTGGATGTCGGGGGAAACGTCAAGCTCGGCTGGTACGGCGCCTCGCCGGAGGAAGTGAAGCTGGCCGCCGACAAGACCTTGTTCCGTAGACCCAACTGGAGTCTGCTCGGGAGCCGTCGCGCGCACGGCCGCGGTTTGCACCTCTCGCCGCTCAGGTTCCCGCATCTTAGGTGAGCCGCTTCGTTCTCGGATCTTCCTTCGCGAGTGCAAGAATTGGGGGCGTTTCTTGTTCTTGCAACATGAGTTCTTGATTCTCTTGGACTGCGCAGTGGTTCTTGGTTTGAGCAAATGCAGCGTACTCATGGTATACATGTTCAGGACCACAAAATGTTGGAATCATCTAATAATCGAATTAGTAGGTTGGTTCCGAATTTGGTTGCGATTTGTCCTGAGTACGGACGATATGGTAAAAAACTCGAGATTAGTCCTTGAACTCATCTGACGAAATGCCAAGCAGTAATAGAATTGCGAATTTGGAAGAAGATTCTAGCAGGACTGGGAAATCTTGTAAACTTGTTGATGCTAGTCGAGTTTGTTTCCATTTTCTGTGCTAGTATTGGAGACTGGAGCTGTTTTTCTCAAGTTTGGCCGCAACTTCTTCAGTTTTGATTTATACAAAAGGGTGCTTTGTTACAAATTTGCAGTAATGACGGAGCAAATGAGTCCTTGATTTGAGCAAATCTGGTAGTGATAGTATGCACGAGAACCGCAGTTTCTTTTACAGTCTCACAAATTGACCTGATGAGTATGTCCATGTTAGTGAAGGAACTGTTGCTAGTTTCTGTTTGGATGAAGTTGTGTAGGTCCAAATTTGAGTCGGTTACATGTCAGATAAATACAGTGAATTGGCCAAGCAACTCGAGTTCTTGATCTGAAATGAATGGCAGACAGTTCTGGAAATGTGTACCATGCAAAATTTAAGCGGAGAAACACAATAAGCTAACTTGAAGTGTTTATTTCAATTAGCATGGGCATAGCTGAGGCAGATCACAGTGGTGAAGCGTCGGTGTTACTGTGCCGCATAATACAGGGCCTGCCAGTGGCCATCCATGCCGGATCAGACCAGTCCACCAACACAAGATCTGAACTAAAATCCTCTGGTGGTGTTGACTACCTGCCCAATCCAAGCTGGTACGTTGTATGGGCTGAACACATGAACGTGTGCGTTATCCCATTGTGTGTGGTGAACTTCGTGAAACGCCCTGCGCTGCCGATTCTAGGTACTTGCCTGAAATGTTGTGATATACTTATGTAACTGGAGTTCTCAATGGTCAACTAATATCATTTGGTCTCTTGCTGCCTTTGGAATTGTTTGTGTTAGGACCACTGATAACATGCACTCCAGTGTTCCTCGACATGAACAAGTTACGCAGGGAGATCAAGAGGTTTCTGCCGTCTTCTCAGTTTCAGGATTTGGACAGATACTTTGACAGTGACACGGTAATGCCCAGCTGCTACTTTTTTTTTCTGCAAACATTTCTTTTGGATTATTTTTCTGTATGTCTACTGGTTGCCATATTTCACTTTCTGACTAAGAATGGAGAAATTTCCCAGAAGGATAGGACCATGGCATGCAACTATTTACCGCTGGGTTGGGAGTGACTGTAATGTTTGCAGGACTAGCCGAGAGACAAATAAACAAAAAATGCATAAATCTTGATAAGAACTTTATAGGAATTTTTTCGTCGTGCACTAGCAAGTTATATACTTAAACTGGTTGTTTGTCTTCGGTTGGAACAATTTCTGTGTCATGAGATCTCTGTTGTACTTTTAGAGCATTAGAATTAATTTTCTTTCTAGTTTCTAGGTTTGATGCAGTGTATGCTTGTAGTGCAAATTTGGCAAACTTTGTTATAGTAGTGGGCATTATGTGTAGAACAACTTTTCTCTTTCCATTTTTAATGTAATGCATAACAATCTTTCTTTTACACCTGAAGCACTTGGCGCAGCTTTAGTACAAAGCCTAAACAGTAGAGCAACCTGTGTCGGGGTTATCAGCTTTGAATTTTTACTAGCTTATCATAGGTTTTTGGGATTCTTAACAATTTATTTATTCTTCAATACTCTATGCAGTGCGCTAATCTTACTATCTTAGCTATGCTTGCGAGTCCTAATTCTTATCTGTGTTGCTGCAGGGAAATACATATAATTTCTCCAAGTGCGTAAGTGAGCTTATTGGTCTAGATATGTTCGTCGGTGCCGTCCTCAAGACCTTGGAGCAGTGATTCCCCGAAGAGCGCTAGTGGATGATTTGGAGGAGTTCCTATCTGATTACTCTGTTAATATCACCTAGCATTGTCACTTTGTACAGTCCTTTACAAAGTGGAAGGTGCTCTTGCACAAAAAACAGTAGCTACCTACATCGTACTATTAGTTGTATAAAAATGTTTGGTAGTTTAAACCCTCCGTTCTAGGGACTCCTTTTGCAGTCACGAGATTTGATTTTGGACTCGTGTGCATGGATATGAACTGATAATGCTGATTGAGATTCACCAAGTTTGGCCTGAATTGTTGTTGCTTCCTTTATCAAGCCAGATATTCGTTCCTTTTAAGAAAATTGTATTGTTTTGATCCCTGAGTTTTGGATGTCATTGCTAGGTGCAGATTCTCTTAGCTAACTTTTCTTTTTTCAAATTGTTTCCTCATCCATTATTTTCTGATGGGATGTAGAGATTGAGCTCATGCTAGTCCTCTTAATGATGTGCTATCTGTATTGGCCGAAAGAGATTGTGAACCATAGTGTTATAATCCTCTTATTTTGTAATTTCATTAAAGAGATGCGGTTTTACACACAATATGTTCGATATAGTTGGCATTGCGCCTACGAATCTATGACAGTGCTTCTGCTCATTTTGAGATGCCATTTTCTGGATGTTATAATGGTCATCCTGTAAAACTTTGACTGCCGACATACTCACAATTATTTGGATTTGTCATGTTGAACTGTTATTGGTGCAATTAAAATACATTAATCGATCCCAGTGTTTTCATTAACTGTAAGTGACATTAAAAATCCAATATATCAAAGAGAATGGAAGTAGCATATAATAATGTGGATTCGACTCTTTGAAAATATCTGATAGAATCTACGATGAGCACTACCCTGCACAGGGATGATACTCACAAATTAAACACACCTTGGGCCAGAATTCATGCACATTTTGGGGGTCACAGTTGATACACAATTTGTCCTACATTGAATTGGTGGCAAAAATCAACAATATATTTCAGCCCAAAACATATAAATATATTGAAAGGACCTGCACAAAACACAAGACTCAAAACCTGCGCACCAGTAGGGAATACATCGTATTTAACTTAGCATTGGTGTTTAAATTCAAAATGTTCAAAAATTCTCGGGGTAAGCACAATTACCAGACTTATGCGCTGCAAACTCATTGAGTTCCAAGGGCATGTTTCAGTTGATTCAAAGGAAAGGGTCTTCTGGGAATCTAATTGGTCTGCTTAACATCAACGGTTCAGTTGCTAAGGCATGGCCTATAGTTGCCGGTGACAGCAAATTGGAACATAAATGATGGCACAGTCAGTGAGAAATATGTCGGAAATCCCATGTATGGACCGTTGCAAATTCGGATGGGAGAGCCTGTCAATCTTCAGTTTGGCTCTTTTGGGATTAGCGCATGGCCAAGTGATACCGGATGTACCAGTCATACTGCGAGCGCCGAGGAATCCAAGGCTGGTGGAACAAATACAGGGAGTAGATGTATATCTTCATGTTGCAGCTCACGAAAGACGTCGGACGATAATTCCAAAGAGGTTCTCCTCTTAATCCTTTCTGTGGTTATGATATCTCATAATTGGTTATGCTGCTAGAAAATTTGTTATGCTATAACAAAATTCAAAGTTTGTCGCACCTGTTACGACATTTATGTGTACACATCTGAAAGATTAACTGATGATGTGTTTGGGCTGACATTGTCTAATCTCATCTCATACAGCTTGTGGATGATTACTCAGTGTTGACAGTGAAGAAGAAGGTGGTGATGCAGAGACGAATGAGGATCTAACTGACGAACAAAGGGACCGAATGAGGATCTAACTGACGAAGAAAAGGACATTGAAGAGGTAGCGTAAATTGAACATATTTTTCTTGTTCATCTGAGCCTCCATTTCTATAAACAGTATTGCGATGACAAGAGAATGTTGAATGAAGTCAATGACTGATGTTTGTAGTTGTTTTTTCCATGTGCCTAAGTGCTAATAGTGCAAAAAATTGAATTCAGTTCAATTCTCTATACTGTAGATGAATAACTAGCGATACAGCATTTAGTCGAACAGGAAAGTCATTGTACTTGACTGATATCCATTCTTTAACTATATATGGAAAATAAGTGAAGTAGATGGAGGAAGCAGGGTCTGTGGACGAGCACTCGACAAAGTCGGACGAGTAGTACGCGGACCTAGCCATGAAAGAAAGGGGCTACTGATCTGACGACAAGCAGCAGACCCTGACAAAGAAGCCCCTAGCACTGGTTGTAGTAGGAGGTGACGAGGATGATGGCAACCTGGCCTGATGCTGGAGATGAGAAATGATGGCGGTGGTGTGAAGATGACGCCGTGCGCCTACGCTCTCATGATGGACGGCGGTGAGTCGTAGCAGCGACGCCAGCGCAAGGAGATGGCTGTAGCCTCCCCGGCCGGTGGCCTCGCCACGCCGTGTCAGTATCAAACAGGCGGTTGTTCTGAAGTGGCTGAGTTGGGTTGATAGCTAGAAGTGTTGTTGTAAGATGTCATGTAGTTGTTGTGTCCGTGGAGACAGAGGTGAGGAGACCTGGCGTGTATTAGATAGAAAATACTGAATTATGTTAATAAATTCCCCTTGTATCTATCTATGGCATAATCACAACAATGTTATGCTATAACAAAATTCAATGTTTGTCGCAACTGTTACGACAGTTCTGTGTACACATCTGAAAGATTGGGATATCTCATATATGGCATGTATGTAAGTTAAAAGTAACTGATGATGTGCTTGGGCTGACATGGTTTAATCTCATCTCATACAGCTTGTGGATGAGTACTCAAGTATTTGACAGTGAATTAAGTTAATGGATTCCCCTTTGTATCTATCCATGGCATAATCACAACAAGAATGTACAGTATTAGATAGAAAATGCCAGTGTGCATCAAAATTGCATTGTGTGTACATGCATAACAAGCAAAGTGATGGTGGCTACTGTACTAGGAGCCGGTGTACTATGTCCTGGCGGTGGTGGTGGTGCCGGTGCCGTCGCAGGCGGTGCAGGAGCGGGTGGAGGAGCAGCGGTTGCAGTAGGTCCACTTGGTGGGGAGCCCCGCGGTGTAGCGGGTGGCCATGTTCTTGGCCGCCCTCCTCGCCTTTGTCGCCGTCTCCTCCGCCACCGCCTTGAACACGAACCCCTCCCCTTTGCACCGGGGGCACAGGCCCGTACCCCCGCAAGCGACGCACGCTTGTTCTTCTTTCGCCTTCTCTTGCTCCGTAGGCGCTGCCTGCTGCTTCTGGTCTCCCCGCAGGAGGACGGTGGCGGCGACCCCCACCGCTGCTACTCCGGCCACCAGCACCGCGGTGTCCGGCAGCGCGCCAGGGAGGCTGCGACGGCAGCGCGCGTTGGCAGGACGACGTGCGATGGTGGAGGTTGTGTGGAGGAGGAAGCTGCTGTTGCTGCCTGTGGAGGGGGAGGAAGAAGGGGGAGGAGGCAAGCAACAGGAGGTTGCTGCTGCTGCCATGGCCATCTATCTCTCCTTCCTAAAATATCATTATCCCCTCCCTTGCCAGCAGTCACAACTCACAAGTACCAGACGAGTGAGCACTGATCAACCAACGTACGGCCCTGCCGATCTGTCTATCTACGGCCAGCGACGGAACGGGAATGAAATATAAAGGGGCCAATTGCATATCAAATAAGTTGGAGGGGCTATATAGCTAAATTTGTATAAATTTAGGCTCAAATCATCACATTAAGTAGGGTTTTTTAAGCCCAATCAATATTGTCGGGCTCATATCATCCGACAATATTAATTGAGCTTAAAACTTGCGTTGCTAAGGACTACAAGACGACGATATTGTACTACCGTTTCTCGTCTCATATCAAACAATCCATTACATTTGTTTCTGAAAGGAGCAACATAGTCTCGATCTCTATATCGCGTCAATCAATCTATGCACACAACCTCGTTATATTACGTAGTTCTAGAATTCAGAGTTTACATCTTAAATGTATATAAAAATCAACCAACAGAAAAAAGAAACACAAGTCGCCTAACCAGTTTGTAAACGTCTAGAAAGTCGTCAGCCACACTGGTTATAGATAATCCCGGGCAACCGTCTCTAGAAGGGTGCTTCTAGATGATAGGGGCACAAGCTATGGTCGATAATCGTTGGATGACAGGGTTTCAGCGCATCACTTCAGAGGTGCAGCTTAGGGAATATACAGTGCTCTAGCTTAGGCTGCAAGTAGTTATGCTCAATGAGGAGGAGAATCAGATTACCTAAAAGCTGGGAAACAACTTTGTATACAGCGCAACATCAGCGTACAACGTATACAGCACAGCCAGCGTACAAGGTCGAATTCACCGGGTCTTTCTCCCCCATCGATTTCACCAAGCTTTGGCTTAGGCAGAGAATTCTTATAGATGATCATCAACTTCAGATCAGGGGCATCGAACACGGCGACCTCTGCGTGCTTTGTGATCAGGTGCCGGAAACCGCAACCCATCTAACTCTTGATTTCCCTTACACTCGTTCGGTGTGGTTTCTCCTTGCTTCTTGGATCGATCAACCTATTCTGGCTATGACCCAGCATCCGTTTTCCCCTCCTGGCGATTGGTGGAGGTTCATAGGGATGATGCTCTCAAAAGATGAATTAATGGTGGCTTCATATGGAGTTTGGCACATTTGGAAGGAGTGATGTCGGCGTATTTTTCAGCAGGTGACCACCACAGAATCGCAGCTCTTGGAGTTCATCAGAGACGACATTTTCTTGATCGGAGCCTATCACGCTGGACGTGCGGCCTTGCATCAGGTCGATCCTGTTGACGAGAACCTCCAGGGCGAGTAGTTGCGTGGTAAGCCAGGGTTGGACCTGATATTTGTGTAGCTGTTTTTACTTTTGTTTCCTTTTTCTCTGCTAATCCCTCCCTAGCAGTGTGTAACCAGAACTATGTTACTCTTTCCTCTTAATTGAATGGGCAGAACACCTGGCATATTTCCTCAAATAGATGTCTCCGAAGGTGATGAAGATGGTAGTTATGTTGATTGGTGTGCGAAACATGGCGTCCAGACCGTTGCAAGTACCACCAACACCAATGAGTAGCAGTTTGCGGATGCATCATATCAGATGTTTTAACAAGCTAATTAGTTATGTAATTATCACTATATTCATTCTTGTGTTTTTTTAACACTATATTCATTCTTGTGTAGCCATCTCTATGTACCATGTTGGTATCAGATTATTTTAGAGACATGAACAATAATTCCAGTGTCGTTTATCTATATCTTTAAAAGAATTGCAATAGCAACAATTATATTGAAGTTTGTTTAATATTTAGTGAATTTTCTCGTGGAGAACTTGCACGTGAAGAAAGGCTGTGACGCTTCACTGTAAAGGATGTTATGACCAGCCTGTTGACATTTAGAAGTTCATATGTGATGTGCCGCGTAAATGTGCGTTTCAGGCTTTGAGCATTCGACATAGAACCTGTGTCATGTTTACCATTTGCCAAGATGCATATGAATAATGTACATGTCCCTTGATGGTTTTAGTTCTTCAAACTCACAATTTACCACCCCTAAAATTAGACACATAGAGCCAAGGCACATAGCCCATGTTGGTCCAGTACCATCAGCACGCATTGCCGATGGCCGCATTTGTCAGATGAAGCATACACTACCTCCGAAAAGTGCAAACAGAGCCCGAGCGACAGGGAGCTCGGTATCCCTGCCGCCCCGTCTGTCTTGTGATCCGAACCAGAGCTGTATTAGCAGGGTTGTATTTAATATGGCAGATGGTATAGATGCGTATTCGATTCTTTTAGAACAGTGCTCTCGCCCAGATGATCAGAAGGCCATAAATGAGCCAGCCGTGTCGAAGGATAGATTGACCAAATAAACAACACAAACACAAATTACCGCAACAGACTGTGCACACTGCTTCCAAAATTCTCATTTGCAACGAGCATCATGATAAAAAAAATTCCACCGCAAATTTAGATATTGGACAATGATTAGCATTAATTTCTAACCAGAGCAAATATCTATATCATACTTAACTCGATGCACGATTAAGACCAAAATAATCTTAAAAGTGGATTGCATAATCATCTGCACGGATTGAACACTTGAAAGATGAGGAATACAAACAACGTAGGGCCAAATTCGACTTTCGCGCCTCAAATCCGTGAAATAAAAAATATTTTGACATCATTCCATGCTCAACAAGAAGAATTCATCTGCTGAATTATCTTTGTTCATGAAAAATACCACCGGCCAAAAAAATCCAGTCGTGAGTCCTGAATAAATTCAATCTGATAAAAAAATAAAAAAAGATGTGCTCAGATCCATTCTTGAAAACACTGACTGAGTGCACATCTTACTAACTTCCGATTGGACATCAACCAATACTTCTCAAAAACTCAATCTCCCTCGTGGATAGATTTTGCAAAATCATCGGAACAAAAAAAAACATAACAAAATAATAGCATATATATATATATATATATATATATATATATATATATATATATATATATAGAAGCCCTATTCAACACCCATGGTGCAGAATAACTTATTTTGTACCCACCATTTTTTTACGTTGTTATATCAATAAATTATGTTACATATGTAAATATTTACGTCATGTTGACCCATAATAGAAAAAACGACATAAAAAAAATGAAAAATATAAGTTAAAATGATGTAAAATTCATAAAACAACATAAATATGTGTATTTTTGTTGTATTTTTGCAACGGCACTTAAATATTTTTTTTTTGTCATTTATATTTTTTCTTACGTTCTCCTTTACTTAATACATAAGACAAAATTTACGTGGCGTAAAAATCATATACGGTTGTAAAGATAGAGGGTGGGTATAGAATAACTATTCTACTCCCTGGGAGTCAAATAGCGTGTCCCTATATATATATATATATATATATATATATATATATATATATATATATATATATATATATATATATATATAGGACATATTCATACTACACCCGGGTGTAGCTACACCCACACGCGTTTCTCACGATTTAGGAGGTATCTATCATACCGGAGAGTATGTACATGTAGTATGAAGTATGTATGATTATTTAGAAAATATAGATACTACTTTATAGGTAGTATATATAATTTTTGGACATACTCCTTTTTTACGTACAAATATGACAGTATATTTAATATAATGCAATCTACATAACCACTTTCAATTTTTTTCACGTAAATTGGTATGAAGTATCTTAGATATAGTATATAAACATACTCAAACCGATAAAGTATCACATATACTTCCGTATGGTGGTATTTAGATATGGGTGTAGATACACCCGGGAGTAGGAAGCATTTTCCCTATATATATATATATATATATATATATATATATATATGTGCCGTTGCGGCCAATTACTAGCAGGTAGCAGCAAAATCGGAAGACAAGCTAAAAAAAATCCATGCAGATCATATTGAAAGCCCCAAGTATATCCAATCGGATAAAAAAGAAGTGCTGACATTAGAAAGAGGAGGCGAAGACATGTTCCGTGGCCATGGAGACAAAATCACCGGCGAGAACCTGCTACAGATCGATCTTTCGCGCCCTTCATCCCTGATCCGCACACACCTCACTTACCTTCCCTGCCCCCACACAACCTCCTGCATCGCATCTGCATCGGAGGGTCGCTTGTGCTCAGCTCGCTCAACACCTCGTCGCCGGCGGTATCGCCCGCCCCGGCCACGTATGAGAGGCCTGGATCCTGGGCCCAGAAGGAAGACGCCGCCAGTGGACCAGCTTGGACAGAAATACAAATGCACCTAATTATGCGTTGATTCTTAAAAACTACTCCAAAATAATCTGTTATAAAACAGACTCGTCAAATTGATTAAACTTTATGCTTTTCAGATCAACACGACGGCAAGGATTAGAAAACTAATCTTAAAACAAATATGGGGTACAAAATTACTCCATCCTCCAGACCAGATTGAAGGAAAATAATAATCAAGGAACAAACAAATAGAAATTATTATTTATTTGAAAACGAAATTTTTCCTCATATATCACATAAATAAAAAGGAAGAGGTGTTGGATTGATCTCCACCCGTGTGAAGCCCAACGGCTCGCACGGATCCTTGACTCGCACCCTGATTGGGGGTGCCCAACCAAAACCCTGGTTGGTGGGCCCCTGTTGCGCTGCCTATATATAGAGGTGGGGGTCGGCGGCACTCTGTACGAGGTTGACCGGTGCGCTAGGCACCCCACCAAGTCCCCTACCGATCTAGGGTTGCGGCAGTAGCAGCGGGAAGCACCACTGCCACCACCACTCACTCACCTCTCCGGCCACCACCACACCATCACACCATCATGGCCGGCTCCTCGAGCTCGACCCCGCATGGGGGACAAGGTAGACATGCCGATCTCCCCTCTCTTCTCTCGGTTTCTCTCTCTCTCGCATCTGATACACAAAGGGAAGAAACCCTAAAAGCATCTACTGTAATTGATCTAGACCTAGATGATCCTAACGGTTCTTACATTGGTATCAGAGCTGCTCTAGATCCTAGATATTGGTTCGGTAGAAAAGAAAAGGGCTAAGTAAGGAAAGAAATCAAATCCCAAAGATCCCTCCCTAGATCGATTCAAAGAAAAGAGATCGAAAAAGTTAAAAGAATCTCACCTGGCAGCCTTGTGCTCGCCGGGCAAAGCAGCGCCGCCGCAAGGCCGCGCCGTCCCGCTCGATCTCGATGCGCACCTCGCAGGGGCATCGGAGAAGAAGGACAAGGGCAGATGCAGGGGCACCGCGCCTCCGCCACTGCCGAAAGACACCCTGCTCGGGGCAAAGGGCACCGCTGCCTCTCCGTTCGACGGCGGCACGCTCACCGCTAAGGGGAACGCGCGACTGGCGAAAGGGAAGGCGGCCGTGCCATGGATCTCTTCTTCCTCGTCAGCTTGCTCCGGCAAGGTGGAGGTGGGGTGAGAAAGAAAGGAAGAAGGGGAATAGAGCAGGAGCGGCGCGCTGCGGTGGCGGTCGTCGTCGTCTCCAGCTCGCCGTCGGTCGGCGGCGACCGTCGAAACCCTAACCCTAAACAGATCGAGGAGGAGGAGGGAAGCCGCGGGTGAGGGGGAGAATGAACTAGGGTTTCCCTCACCCCGGCCGGTCAGGCCGTTTTTTGTCCCAGCGACACGCGCGGAGGGCCGTCGGATGAGATCCGACGGCCAGAAAGAAAACCCTAGCCAGCGTCTGGGCCAGTGGGCCGAAAGAAAGGGTCCGTGGGCCGCGTCCCTGGCGTCTGCGTCACCGCGAGCGGAAGATAAGCGCCGGGTGCTCTCGTGGGCCTTGGGCCGAAAGTGTAAGGCCGTGGGCTGGCCTGTACAGTTTCAGACAGAGCTTTTTTCTCTGCTTTTTTGTCTTTTTCTATTTACAGAAGCTGTTTTTGGTTGTTTTTTTGTCTAATTTTTAGGCAAATTTCAACTAGTTTTTTCCTATTCAAAATTATCCAACGAAAATTTTGTTTAGGAAAAAGAAAAGTAAAAGAAAAGCTTCTGCAAAGTATAAAGTTCATGAATTTTTGTATTCATGTTTTTCCGCTGCAAAATAGAATAATGTGCTCCTTTTAAATTTAAAAGAAATAAAAGGTGAAATTAAAAGAGCATGTTAAAGTGATTATTGCAATGTTTATGATTCTGTTAAAGTTTTCACTGAGAAAATTTGTTTAGAGATCAAAAGAAAAGATATACAGATTCCTCTGTGAATTTGTTTAGATCTTTAATTAAATTCTCTAGGAGAATTTTAATTAAAGGACAGAAAAGTCTTTTAAGACAAAGTTTTTTGCTAAAAGATGATCTCTTTTCAAATTCAGTGAATATGTTTAGATCTTTAATTAAAGTCTTTTTAAGACAAAGTTTTTTGCTAAAAGATGATCTCTTTTCAAATTCAGTGAATTTGTTTAGATCTTTAATTAAATTCTCTAGGAGAATTTTAATTAAAGGACAGAAAAGTCTTTCATGACAAAGATTTTGCTAAAAGATTATCTCTTTTCAAATTCAATGAATTTGTTTAGAGAATAGACCAGAACAGTACATTGTTTGTGAAATACAGAGAATATTTTACAGTTTCTACTGTAAGATAAAAGGACTCTCCTCTAATTAAATTGGAACCAACTGGAAAAATTTAATTAGAGAGGAGGAAAAAGAGAAATACTTGTTTAACAGATTAATTATGGTATTGTTATCTTCTGACCAACGTTGATGATAGCAGTACTATAATCATATGAGTTTTATAGTCAAAGGGCTAGATCTCTGATAATTTTGCATCAAAGTGATCAATTCTCAGAGAAAAGATAAAAGATCAAGAAATGCTCTTGATCTATAGAAATGTTTCCGCTGCAATAGAATTGATGATAATGTTATTTTCTGAACAGAGTTCTTTATTGCAATAGAAATATTATCATCATATTGTTTTATGCATTGATTCTATTTCTGCCCAACGGTGATGTAGAATTAGTGTGAAAAGATGATGTTTCATTCTAATTCTGCCCAACGGTGTTTTAGAATATAGAAGAAAGTTTTATAAAGATTTAATGTGCATACCTTTAACCAGACCAACGTAGGGTTAATTTTATGCTCATTATTGTTTATTATTATTGAATGCTTTCTCAGACAAAGATGCTCATGCTTCCATTCGTGAAAGCAAAAAGGTGGGTACTTGTGACCCGAAAGATGACCAAGTAAGGTCATAAAGTAAGAGAGTATGTTCTCTCTAAAGAATGACTGCAAAAAGAAAAAGAATTCTTGGATATTAATCCAAGAATACAAATAGATCATTGAGAGTCTTGTTTGACAAATGTCTTTCATGTACTCTCCATGAAGAAAACAAAGAAATCATTCTGAGCTTTGTTTAACGAATTTCTTTCATGTACTCTATATGAAGAAAATTTTTAAACGAGCAACATGAATGCTTAATTTGACTAACGTTGGATTAAGCATGTGTATAAAAGAGTATTCAGATTTATTTCTGAATTTGATGATTCAATATGCAGTCTAAAGAGCCAATTGTGGCATCTATGTCTCTTCATTACCCGCATGACGGGAAAAGACGATAATACCCGCATGACGGGAAAAGAGGATAATAATACCCACGTGGTGGGAAAAGTCTGGGAAAATAACCGCATGGCGGGAGAAAATTTTGACAAAAGACTTATCCTGTATGACAGGAGAAAGATGTGATGACTCATGTGTTTTTATATCGATTGCACATTTTATGTGTCATAGTTATAAAACACTTAATGAGTCAAAAGAGAATAAAGTTACAAATGAACCTCAAGCTAAGAATGGTATGCAAGTGTGACTTGCAAAAAGTATCATTGAGAAAGAACTCTTGTGAGTTTTGAAAAGGAATAAAGAAAAAGTACTCCCATACGTTAAAAAGACAACTTCATTTTGAATGAAGTAGATCAAAGATAACTTCATTTTGAATGAAGTAGATAATCAAAAGTTTCGAAATTGTGGCAAAAGGTTCTTGCCACATTTCGAGGGGGAGATAGAGAGTGTTACAAAATAGACTCCCCTATACCTCAGATAATGTGATGCATATTATGTATCTAGGTGATCTATGATGAATTGTGATCGTCTGGGGGAGTACGACGATCACAATAATGATACCCCTAAAGTAAAAAGATAGATGTATTCTTGGATATTTTACAACTCCGAAAGGAGACTAAGGACGGTACTCAAAGTGCCATAAAGAAGACAGATTGACAGAATAACAGAATAAACCCAAATAAAAAGGATTAAGAATACACCATTTTCGAGAAAATGGAGTAATCTGGGGGAGCATGGTATGAACATACCTAAGGCTCGAATAGTTTTTATCTGGGGGAGCTTGTTGCTTCATAAAAGAGATGAACAAGTAAACATGGATCTTGTGTTTTAGGTCCTTGTAACAGCTATTGCCTTTTGGCAATAGAAGACTACAGAATTTATTGCCTTTAGGCAATGACAGGGCAACAACATCCCCATATGAGAAAAACAGATGACTATAAAGTCTATATCAGAGAAAAGAAGTTCTTGTCCTCAAAAGAGTATTCTCGATAGAGTGTCTCTCGTTATAAGTATCGAGATTTGCTGAGAAAAGAAGAAAAGGGGTATTAGAAATATCGCATGGACATGCTGAGAAGAAGTCTCTAAAGCATGCATGTCGAGAAAACCTACGCCTATTCTTATTGTTAAGAAAAACTTATATCTAGATGCTCTAGCTTCTAATGAGTTTTGCAAATTTGTGAGTGTTGTAGTTTTTGAGTCAATCATGCCTCTCCGGGACACTCATGAATTATGGACAAAGCTTCAAGACAAATACGGCAAGTCCAACACTATTGAGGATGATTGCTCTCCCTCCACCTCCGGCCGTGACGAGCTCTCGTCTTCATCTACTTCACCAAAATGTGGTGAGCCACAAACCAATGTAATGGTGAGTAGTGATAGGCTTTGCAATATTGATAGTGAGCTCTTTTATGATGATCTTTTATCGCTATCTTGTTGTAATGCCTCATCTTTGGACTTAAACTCTTCTAGCACTATAAATGTCATACATGCTAGTGTTGATAGTCCTCGCATACCATCCAAAAATTGCTTAGACAAATCTAATGATGATATGCTTGCTTTATCTTGTTCCAATGATAAAAATGCTTGTGTTCCCTCTAACTCTTGCATGAATATTAATGTAGAGGAAACCCAATTAATTGTGGAACAAGATTTGAACTTGAGTAGTTCAAAAATTAATTATTCTTCTTCATCCACCTCTCATTGTCTTATGGCTAAATCTTCTTCTAGTAATGACAATGATGATAATAATGATAATGATAATAATGATGAAAAAGATGATATGGAAAAAGTTAATGCCCTTCTTCAAAATAAAGGTCTAATGATTCTTAAATCCCTTCCTAGCAATAAAAGTGCCCAAGCTAACCTTAATCATGAGCACTCTTATTGAGTGTGGGGAAACTATTGAGGCCTTGGAAGCAAGCCTTGAAGAAAATGGTAAGATCGAAAGAGATGATGCTATGGAGAAAGCATCGTTAGAAGATGCTCTTGAGGAAGAGCAAGAGACTCGTGCTTCTCTTGAGGAGAAACTAGATTCTATCGAGGAGTCTCATAATGAAATAATTGCTAAAATCATTAAAGAACGTGACCATGCTATTGCTAAATATAAGGTCACGAAAAATGAAAATGCTAAATTAAATGAAGAGCTTGCTAAGATTTCTTCTTCCATCCCTAATATCAATGATGCTTGTGCTACTAACTCAATTTCTTGTGAAGCATCTATGTCGAAGGAGAATGTTGAGCTAAGGGCTCAACTTGAGTTGCTAACTAGCAAGTATAGGGAGTTGGAAGAAAGTCATGAAAAGCTATCTAGCTCTAGCGTCCTATGCTTGTCTTAAGTTAGCTCATGAGGCCATCACTACAAAGGTAACATCTAGTGAGCCTCAAGTGGATAATAGCACAACCGTAACTAAAAATGCCATATTGCCATGTGCTAGTCCTAGTAGTTCATCCACTAAAAATGTTGCTACATCTTGTGATGAATTACTTGCTTTGCCTTGTTGCTCTACCAATGATGCATCTACCTCCTCTAGTTCTTGTGTTATCACTAACCATGTGGAGAAAAGAGGAGAGCTCAAGGCCCAAGCCACTTCTATGAAGAAAGGCTTGGAAACGCGTCATGAAGGGAAGCGTGCACTTGACAACATGTTGAGTGTGCAACAATCCCCTAATGACAAGAGTGGACTTGGATTCAACTCCAACAACAAGAACAAGTCCAAGGTTGAGAATAAGAAGAAGGGCCAAGTTCAAATCAAGAATCCGGCCAACATCATTTGCTTCAAGTGCAAGCTAGAAGGGCACCATGTTCGGGATTGCCCAATGAAGAAGAAGCCTCTTAGTGAGAAGCAACTAGGGAAGCGGCCTCTTGTTCAATCTCATGCTCAACCACGAGTTGAACAACGGCCACCTCCTAAGAAGACTCAAGCCAATGCTCCTCAAGTTGAGGATCCTATTAAGAAGAAGAAGAGTTGGTGTTGCTACCTTTGCCGTGGCAAAGGTCATTTTGCTTCTTCATGCACTAACGGTACCTCTTCCTCTCCTATCATAATTGATGATGCATATTCACTTAGGAAGGATAGAGTTGGCAATGTGTTTGCCAAGTATGTGGGAGCTCAAAGTGGTGGCATGAAAAGCACCATTTGGGTTCCCAAGCCTATTGTGACTAACCTCTTAGGACCCAACTTGGTTGGGGACCAACAAGCTTCAACTTGATCAATAGGTGTGTGTGGAGGACATTGGTGACTTGGCTATCATTTGAATAATTAAGGGATCTTCATGGTTTTATTTATCAAGCCAAGTCAATTGGAGGATCACATATCTATCTCATATCCAATGTTTCCTCCTTGCGGTAACTTGTATTTAATTCATATATACATTGAAGTTGCTTGCTCCCTTGCATGTGTTAGTTTTGTTCCTAGCATGTGCTTATATATGTTATGCTACTTTCCTACTTGTCTTGTTACTCAAGGTTATGTAAGATAGTTGTGTATCATGTATGTGTAACTTTGTGTTGAGCTTTATTGGATCTTGTGTTGATTTCAATTGGCTCTTTTGAGATATTAATGGACTATCCCATTTTGGGGGAGTGATGTGCTTTGTGCACCTCACGAACCTAAAAATGTGTATACATGAGGCACACCACCTAGTATTGATATTTCAATATTATCTAGCTACTATGTGGTATGTCATATTCATGAGAAATTCAAATTCTACAATGTCCATTAATTTCTCTAGTTGGTTTTGTTTGCCTCTTGTTTAAAAATTAAATGATTTATCACATTATGGGGGAGTAATAAGCTATGTGCATATTACAATCTCATAAAAATGTGAACATTTGAGGTTTGCCACTTAGAGTTGATATTATAAATTATCTTATTCCTATGTGGCATGTTGGCTCGAACAAGTTCCAATTTCCTTTTTTTGTTATCTTTTGGCTCTTGTTTGCGTGAGTTTGTTTGGTGTGGTTTTTCTCTAATATGCATTTCCATATATTAGTGGAGAAACCATTTGTTTCATCTTATTTTAACCATGGCTTTGCCGGTTGGTTCGAATAGTTGAAACTACCAACAAACCTTTTCAAAATATGGTATTTTAATTCTTATCTTTTGTCATATGCTTATTTGTTGTGAAGTTGGTCTTGAACATTATTCCTATATACCACCGAGAAATGTCTCCATATACTCCTTGTCCATGACAAGTGATTCTAGTAATTGTGGTGGATTTTGGAGATCATCTTCACATTGGCTCTTGCTTTAAATTGCCCTATTTATTGCCCTCTTTGCCTCTTGCAAGGATCCTACTTTTTCAATCGGTAGTGTTTTAGTGTTATAGATAAAATATGGAGAGTAATGATCCCTTGTGTGTGCATTTTGTATTCAAATGCAAATATCTAAGATAATGCATTAATCTTGGGGGAGCATTCCTTTTATTTAGAACACTATTCTATCTATCAATATTTGCTCCTTTCAATTGGCATTTGATTCTTTATCTTATGTTTTGGTACCTTCAATTGGTATTAATTGGAATTTAATATCTCCTCCATAGATATTTGTTCCAATTGATATTTATTGTGGGAGTCTTGATACCTTTTGCCTTATTTTACTTTACTTGATTTCGGTCAAGTATCACCCTCTTATCTCCTAGTTGATATTTTTTGTTTTTAATTGGTATCTTATTTTCAATTGGTATCTTATCAATCATTTGTTGTGTTGATTTGATTCCTTTTGATATCACACTTCATGTGTTGATGTGTTTTGGAATCAATCATATGTTGGTTTGATTTTTCCTCAATCATGTGTTGATTTGGTTTTTGATATAATTTGGACAACCTTTTTGTGTCGCACCTTGGTGTGCTCTCTTCTTGGTTTACTTGGTGTTTTGTCCAAATTGTGTCTCGTTTGGATCTTGAAAGGCTTTGTATGTATATCCTTTAACATATATATTATATGGCATGCTAGTCTCTCTAGTTCCAATATATAGGGGATACTCCATCGAATCCTAAATCGGCTAAGATGTGCATGAAATTCAATCTCATATCTATATGCACATATTTATGTGGAGTGTTTCCTATATATTGTAGTTTATCTAACTACTATGGGACCCAATGAGTTTGGGAACCATTTTGTACTCTAATTGTGTTTTAGGTACAATGGAGATGCATTGGATGCTTGCCTCATTCATAAGGAAGGTGTTCTCACCGTGTGATTGTCGGAGTCAAGCATTGATGACAAACCCACTCTCATCGTCTTCATCATCCATGCATCTCGGTAACAAGTATCTATCCCATGCATACTTTTCTAGTATTCAACCTTGTGTAGGTTGCCTCTTGGCATGAAATCCTTTATGTGCAATTGTTGTGGTTTTGGCTTATTTTCTTCACTTGGTATATCTTTGTGATATGTGTGATGAATTTCCAAAAACCTTTCTTCAATTGATTTTATTCCTTGGTGATACTTGTTGCCTATTTCAAAGCATCTCCACTATCTCTTGTTCCCTTAGTGATATGTGTGATGCATTTGATATATTTGAAGTTCATTTATATACAATGAGATAAATTTGAGCTATGTGCTATGCTTTTAAGCAACAATCTCGTTTGTATATCTATGACTTCCTTTTGGATACCTTGTTCTCTTTTTCCTGAACCATTTCGTATGTGTATGTTTCTTTGCGGATGTATATCTTCAATGGTTTGTCTAATAAGAAACCTATACATATGAGAGAGGTCATCTTTTAGTTGGTATCTTAATCCTTTTGAGCTACCTTGTTTTCTTCTATAATTCTTTGGTGGCTCTAAATTTGTCTCATGAGTGCTTGTCTTATTGTTTATTGGTATCTTTGCACACTCATGTATTTCTTGAAGATCTTTGACCTCATGCTTACCATGGTGAGCATGTTGAATTTTATTGGCTAAATGATCTCACTAGCTTTTGGCATTTTCAATTGGTTCTAGTTTCCAATTGGTATCCCTAAGCTTGTGAACATATTTCTTTAAAAGATCTTTTTATCTCGGTTGGGCCTATCTTATATTGAATCTTTGAAAATTGGTATCTTCTTATGGCTCAACCACATCTTTGGTGCAATTGCTATGATTTGCTTTTGCATTATGCACTATTGCACTTGTTGCGTGTTCTAGATGATTTTGGGGGAGCGAGGATGCCATTTTTGTGAACTCCTCAATTGTGCATGAAAATTGGGGAGCTTCCCCGGTTTTATTTAGAACTCTCGCTTTGGATCTTTTCGATTGCTTCTCTCCTTTGTGGAGATGTTTAAAATGATTTCATCTTTCGCAATCTTTTGATCCTCAATATAGTTTGATTTCCTCTAATTTTTCGTTAAAAGGGATTGTCATCACCTTTATGGAGGAACTCATATTATATTGGCTCTCTAAATTTTTCTTCCCATTTCGGCAATCGATGCTAATGGGGGAGAAGTTTAGAGGGTTTAAAGGGAATTTGGGTTTATGCTTTTGTTGCATTTGCCACACATGCGCTTGCATTCTTGCTCGTTTGTCTTGTGAGGATGCTTTATTCATTATATAAACCCTCTTAATTAGGGATTGTCATCAATTACCAAAATGGGGGAGATTGAAAGTGCATGGTTGCCCCCATGCATGGTTTTGGTAATTAATGACAATCTCTATGGACTAATGTTTGCTTTGAGCTATATTTATAGGTGTGTCCTTTTGAGTTGCTTGATCTCCATTTGTTGGAGTCAAGGTTAAGGGAAGAAAATAGTTGTGTTGATCAAGGCTAAGTGCGTGTTGATCAACACTCAAGCCCAAGTGAAGATATGCCGAAGAGGTGCTTCTCCCATCTTGGTGTATGGGGGAGCAACAAGTGAATCTTCACCGAAGCGCAATCGAGGAAGGTGGTGCGTCTTGAGGAGATGAAGATCGTCTTCATCGACCTCAAGTGGACTTATGCGCAAGGCAAAGGTATGATCTTGATAGGGTTTCTATTTTACCGGTCTCATATTGTTTAGTGAGAGACCGGATTATAGGATAGATAACCGTTTTATCAAGAGGGGCTCTCGACCGAATATCGTGATCGTATCGCCTTAGAGAGCACAAACCTTTGCATCCATTCAATCATCTCTATTGGTTCTTATTTGTCTCTAATCGTGGTGTGGTCTTGGTGCTTGTCGTGCTCGTCATGACAAAGCTAAGTTCACCGAAAATGGCTTTCATATGCGTCTTCTATTGCGGTTTTGGTATTGGAGATTTTGCCGGTTCATCCGTGCGGGAGATTTATCTCTTACATTTCTTTGCAAAATCTCCATTACTTGTTTGCCATTTTCAAAGGGAGCATTTGTCGTCCTCTTTCCAACAAAATTGGATTTATTTCATTCGGACTTCAATTGCAAAAGATATGGCATTTCCGGTTTGCGAAAAAGAGTTTTTAACTTTCCCCATTTGGTTTTATAATATTTTCTTGGACTCTGATGTTTCTCTGCATAATCTTGTTGTGCTCGTTGTGACGATTCCAACGAGTCCAAGATTATCGAAAACGGAGTTCGTGGGTGAAAGTTATTGCATTTCCGATTTGCAAATGGGAGCTTTTACCTTTCCCCATTTATTTTTATAATATATTCTTGGACTATGATGTTTCTCTTCATATTCTTGTACTGCTCGTTGTGACGATTCCAATGAGTCCAAGAATACCGAAAACGGAGTTCGTATGCGAAAGTTATTGCGTTTTCGGTTCGGTCGAATTTTCAAAACAGATTTTTTAAAAGAGAAAAAGAAAAAAAAACAGGCAGGCCGGCCTGGCCGGGCCCGAGGCCGGTCCAAGGCCGGGAGGCTCGGGTGGCCAGCCGGCCCACCTGCGTGCACGACCGGACCAGGCCGGGGGCAGGCCGGCCGGTTCGGCCACTTGCCCGGCCCACCCGGGTGCCCAGGCCGGCCCAGGCCGGGCTGCCTGCCTCTGTTCCTTCGCCGCTTTTCATTTCGCTGGATGCTTTCCCGGCCCGGCCGGGGTGCAGGCCGGCCCCAGGCCGAGCAGTCTGCTGCTGCGAATTTTTCCCCTTTTCCTCTCCAACGGTTCTATTTTTGGGGCCACTATAAAAAGGGCTTCTTCCCCAAATTTCCTGCTGAGCTCGTTTTCTCTCTCCTCACCATTGTTGCAACATTTTGAGAGCTCGATTCCTTCACTTCCCTCCGATGATTCTTGCTCAAATTTAGGGAAGCAAGAGAGGAGATCTAGATCCACTACTCCACCAATCAAAATCTCCTCTAAGTGAGGGGAACTTGTGGGATCTAGTTTTTGGAGTTCTTGGTGTTTCTCCTCCATTCTTCCTCCTAAATCCCTCCGTAGCATTAGTTGCTTTGGTTGGATTTTGGGGTGAAGGATTTGACCACTTGGTGTGATCTTCCCCTTTTGCATTTGTTGCATCGGGTTGTGCTCCCCACGGTGATTCGTGGGATTGAAGGTTGGGAGCTTGTTACTATTGGGTCATTGGACCCTAGACGGTGGTGGTGCCGTGAAGACTTTGGCTTGTGAAGCTTCGGCACGTTTTGGGAGCCCCCAATTGAGTTGTGGGTGTGTGCCCCAAAAGTTGTAAGGGCTCCGGAATCCGCCCCGAAGGATTCCGATAGTGGAAGGTGAACCAAACCTTTGGGTGCGGTTCATCGGAGAATAGGGTGAGGCCTTTGTGGCATCTTGAGTAGGCCTTTTGTGGCGAGCTCACACCCCTCCAACGAGACGTACTCCCTTAACAAGGAGGAACTCGGGAATAAATCATCGTCTCCGCGTGCCTCGGTTATTTCTATACCCGAGCTTTTACTTATGCACTTTACATTGTGATAGCCTTCGTGCTTGAAGTTTATATCTAGCTATCACCTTGTTGCTTGCCTTGTTTAGCATAAGTTGTTGGTGCACTTTAGGTAAACCTAGAATTTTAGGTTGTTGGCTTGTTAATTTAAACACCTAGTTTTATTCCGCAATTATCAAGCCCCTAAATAGAAAAAGTTTTAATCGCCTATTCACCCCCCCCCCCTCTAGGCGACATCCGGGCATAGCTTGTTCTTTCAGCACTTAGCCTCGATCAATATATAATCTTCTTCTTTTAGCCTTGACTCCAACATATGGAGATCAAGCATGCTAATGGACCAACCTACAAGAATAGCTCAATACAAACATTAGTCCATTGAGATTGTCATTAATTACCAAAACCACACATGGGGGCAACCATGCTCTTTCACCATGGGCACAATTTTTCATTGGACCGGCTCAGCTAACCACTAGTCCATCCATAATCTAGGAAGTAGTTGGTGACAAAAGAAAACATGTAACGCGTGATCACGGCCTAGACGCGTTATCACGCTGCAGTCGCCCTCGTTGCAACGGAAAAACGGCAGCCCTCGGGAATGGTACCAACGACAGTGTCTAATCACCTGCGGATGAAAGAAGAAAACTAAATTTTCTCAAAGCTATAGGGGAATGTATTATTGAAATACATGATGCATGCATGTACTTACATTGGAGGTAGGGATGGTGAAATTTGGAGCACACTGCCGCTCGAAGAAGCGCAAGTGGCAGATGGTGGACCTGCGAGCACATGACTGTGTGAGTAACCCACAAACAAATTGACCACGCCCTGAGACACGTCCTCTCCATGGAGACTCTGAAGGAATTTGGAAAGCAAACAAAAATATTTCAGATTGTCAACATGCAAAGCAAAGAGGATTTCTTCATCTGACTAGGCAGTAACAATACCACCATAATAACAATCAATCAATCAATCTTTTAAAACAGTGATTTTAAACCATTCTGTTAAAGTTTGGTTGAGCTATAGATTCCTAAAAATCAGTTGTGAAAAAACTACTGTGAAAAAATAGCCATGAGCTGGCAACTGTGGGAAAGTTGGAAGTTGTTCGGTAACAACTTTCAAATGTGGATTCGACTTTTGTCTATTTTTGTCGATTCCGTCCATTTGGTGTAGGTTGGGGGAGCCAAACATTTGCTCCGGCTGTCCGACCGGTGTATCGAACGATACCCTCCAAACGAATACGGACATGTTCATTTATAATTATTTTTTCATCTGCATTGGTTAATCATTTTATATTGTACTAAGAAATAAATATTTGCAGACAAAGAAATCCAACACTAATACTCAACCATTATTTGCAAGTGGTAAGTTGAAAAGAAAAGGAGAAAATAATGTCTCCATGGGAAATCTTTGTTTTGAATAAAAATCAGTAGTCGAATTAATGGACGCAAAATATTTTCCGAGAGAAAGAAAGTAGAATTCAGATCTACATGAAAGAAAAAAATCACCACTCCTTGCGTGAAGATACATTATTAAAATGTTTATGCACTAACATCCCGACCCCTCGTCGCCTCCAAGGAGACTTGGGGGAACCCTAGGTCTCCGCTTCTTTGGCCCTTCTGCGTGAGATCCGGGTGGAGGGAGGCTCGTCCCTTGCGCTGCCTTGTGGCCGGCGCTACATCCAGCGATCTGGCATTTTAGTCGCGACCCCTTTTGGCCTTCAACGAGTGACAATTTTCCCGTCTGCTCTGCCCGGCAGCATCGTTAGGCCTCCTCATGCACGACGCGTTGGGTGGGATGGCTGCCCCTACCGGCTTATGGAGGTATGATGGTGCGGCTTTCAGCTTGTCGGCAGTGTTATGTCATGGTTGTGCTTTGGGCGTCAGATTTGTCGGGTTCGGCTTGGTCTGGCTCTTATGCAGCTGTTGGAGGCCTGGTCGGGTCCAGCCCGGTCTAGCCCTTGATCTTCTGTTGACGACGAGGATGGTTGCTCCTGCATTGTGGTAGTTTTTGACCCCCACCCGAACCCACCTTGAGGGAGGTAGCGAAGGCCGACTTGGGGATCCTTTCCCAAGTCGGTTTGCCCTAACTCTTTCCCCTCCACCTATATATACCCCCAACCCCTCCCTTGGAGGTGTGCCAAATTGACCCTTCATGTCAATCTCTCTCTCTCTAGATCTCATGTGTTGAGATTAGATTTGTCCCATCTATACATACGTCGGAGGGCTGACATCTTCACGACTAGGCTTAGTTGTGAGGATCTACATCAACCGGCAACATCCTCACGGATGAAATGGCAAAATCTTGAACACCAAAAATGCAATATATAAGATGCACATGAAATCCGTTTTCGATGATCTTGGGATTGTCATGAAGATCACGGGAGGCACCAACACCCCACACAAAGAAGAGCCAAATAATAACCAAGAAGGATGATGCTAAACATGCATAGTTTTGAGCTATGTACGAACAATATGATCAAGATACTCACTCTAGGGCCACTCTTGATAGTACTGTTATTGATCCTATAGCCCAATCCCTAAACTAACATCATGATACTGGTAAAATATAAAACCTAACAAGATTATACTTTTGCCTTGCACATAATTAATCCACTTGAGCTAGACGATGACGATCAAGCACGCCTCAAGATGAATCATCTTTCTTGATCTCACTTGCTCGGTGAAGAGTACTAAATTGCTCCCTCATACACCAGTATGGAAGAGCCACCCTTTGACACATCTTTACATGTCCAATTATCACCAAATGAACGACAAGACAATCATCGTCTTTAGGACATGCTTGCAATAGGCTCAACATCATCATGACCATTCTTCGAATAATCCCTTAAATAGCACCATGGTCATCACATAATCTTCTTTTTTCAACCTTGAAACAATACATGATATTCAAACATTGCCTATGGACCAACCCTACAAATATAACTCAATGCAAACATTAGTCCATATATATTTTCATTAATTATTAAAACCACACATGGGGGCACTAGGCTCTTTCAGAGACCACTCAGCAGATGTCGAAAGACTCCTGATTGTTTCTTAGTCCCACATCATGTGACATGGGCAAGAAACCTTTATTTTCTACATCCATGTTAAATCTCTTCAAGTCCTTGATACGTCTCAAACGTATCTATAATTTTTGAGTGATCCATGCTTGTTTTATGTCATTGTCACATGTTTTTGCCATCTTGTTATATCATTTTAAGGCATTTTATTGGACTAACCTATTGACAAGATGCCCAGTGCCAGTTCCCTGTTTTTGTGCTGTTTTTGTTGCAGAAAGTTACTTCTGGAAATATTCTCGGAATTGGACGAAAATTTACGGAGATTTTTTTATTGATGAAATAAGGACCGGAGCCAGAAGGGCGACCCCGGGAGGGACCCACAGGCCAGTGGCGGGTCCCACCCGCGGGCCAGGGGGAGGCCGCGGCCACAGGTCGTCCCCTGCCCTGTGGGGCACCTCTCGGCCGCCTCCGACGCTTATAAAATCATCCCCGACGTGTAACAGCCCAGATTTGGTACCTTTAAATATGGGCCAAATTTTCACTTTTTGTTTTGCATTGCATCATGGCATACATATTAAATTGCTAAATTAAATATTGCAAACAATGGAAGACATTAAAAGGAAGCAAACACTTCCTAAAATTCAAAACCAAATGCAATTGCTCCATCTGGCAAAACAAAGTTGTTTGAATTTCCAATTTGTCCAGGAAGTTCCAAGTTTACCTTTCTTAAATATTTGTCAAAGACAATGGCTTGTTAAGCACAGTAATAAATATTTGGAATTCAAATTGGTTTAAACAAATGGTGAAATTTGACTCCAAGCTCAACTTCTCAAATTCAAATAAAATTATGGTAGCTTCATTATATATTAGGAGCTTCCATAAATATTTTCATAAATTTATGGAATTGTTTAAGTATTCCATGTCAATAAATTTTGGAGTTTATCAAATTGCCATATTTAACTCTATGAACAAATGTTACTCAAAACTTTTAATTTGGCCACACCAAATTTTGTGGAGGTGCTAAATGTTATGGGAAGCCTCTGTGAATTTTCCCTGAATTTATAAAACTGGTTTAGGGCCTCATTTAAATCACTATTTGCTGCTGGTTTTAAAAAGGAAAAACAGAAATTTGGAAAAGTTCAAATAACTGACAGTGGGCCCCCACTGTCAGCTCTCCCTCTTCACTGTGGCGCCAGGGATGCCACTGGCGCCATGGCCGCCGTGTCGCTCCCCTGCGCCCTCGCTGCGGCCCCCTGGGGTGGATAAGGAGGCCCCCCATGGCGCCGTGCTCCTCCCCTCTCGCTCCCCTGCCCCTCTCTCTCTCACGCATGCGGGAACCGAAACCCTAGCTCGAGCTCCCTTGCTACCGCCGCCGCCGTTCGCTTCAAATCGTCGGCGACCGCTGCCTCCCGGAGCGAGTCCAAGACGCCCACGAGCTCCACACCGTCGCTTCTCCCTCCCCGCGCAAGGAATCGGGCCGGGGTGCCGAAGTCGTCGTCGCCGTCCAGCTCTGCCCCGCGCCTGCCGCCGCCGTCCGAGCACCGTCACCTTGCCGTCCGGCCTCCTCCGGCCCCATCGTCTGCATTGTCATACTCGGGGTGAGCTCCTCGACCGAATGGCCTTCTCCTCCCTCTCCTTCCCTCTCTGGACCGCGCTACCGCCATGCACCGCCACCGTCGCCGCTCCGATGGTCGCACCGGCCACTCCGGTGACCATATGGTCCAACCCGCCGCTCCCCGTGCTCCACTCCTTCTCCTCTAACTAGTGCTGCACTTCCCCGCGTCCAATTTCGGACGGAATCGACAGATTTTTGATCGACAAGCCGCTGCCCTCCTGTGACATGTGATGACGTCATCTGTTCATCATTTTTGGGAATTTCAGAAATTGACAGAAATTTGTTTTTGCAATATCTGTTAAATGCTAATCATAAAAATACAAATGACATACCAAATGGTTCATAATTTCATAACCTGTTCAAATATGCAACTCACACATGCAAATGAAATTTTTGAATTTGAATTTAAAATGTGAAATGCAAATCATCGGTTAATTATTCAAATTTTGGAAATTGGCATATCTTTTGAACCACAAGTCCAAAAATTGCAAATAATATGTCAAAATGCTCAGTAACAAAATGTCTGTCTGTTAGTGCCATTGGTTAAATTATTTGGTCAAATTAAATTGCCCATATTTAATAAAACAGAAATGGCAAAAATAAGGTGGAATTTAGAAATTGCATAACTTTAGTTTTACTTGTCCAAAAATTATGTTTAATAGCTCAAAATGATCAGTGGACAATGGACTACTACTTTATGCCATTTGAGAGAAATGGAGAATTAAATTTTAGTGCTGTTTACATAAATTACCTAAAATGGCAGATTTAAATCCCATATTGGAAATATCATAACTTGGTGAATATTAATTCAAAAATTGCAAATGATATACCAAAATGACCAGCAAAGTAAATGCTATCTACCTATGTTAATATCACAGCATGCAAATAAATTTTCCTTTGATGTTAATTTCGAATTGGTTAAAATGATTTAAATCGCATAATCGTTTAAATCGCCATTTCTTCACCGTTAATCGAAAAAATGCAAACAAGGTACCAAAATGATCAGTAGGATAATACCTATCTAATAAAGTCATTTTCATGCATCTAGGACCCATATTTCAGTACTGGACATTTTGGTAAATAACACAAATCACTAAGTTAAAGATGGAGTATTAACCCGTTAATTGTGATATTTAATTTAGGGGTTCCATTTAACTTGTGGGACATGCCCAATACCTTTTCAGTGCATAATATGTCCATATCATCATGATTGTGCATTGCACCTTGTATTCGTGTTATTTATTCCTTTCTTGTATTGTTTGTGTTTCGGTAGATTCTGGAGTCGAGGTTCCACCACAATACCTTGACAACCAGCGCGACCAGTACTACCAGCAAGGCAAGAGCTAACCTAACCTTCTTGGCATATATATTATTACCCAAGTATTTTATCCACATATTACTGCATTCGATTCTGGTGACAAGTTTTGGTCAGTGTATATAATATCCTATCACTTGCATGCTCCCTGAACCATTATCTGTTTCTACACCTATGAACCATAGGTTGAAGTGTTGGCCTGAGATAAATCATATCTGTTGTATGTCATGCTTAGATATGCTTAGCCATGCTTAGTCGAATGCTAGAGTTGTCCGTTGATTAGTTCCATACTTGTGAAGTGGATGGAGTGCTCGGACAGTGGTGGATACTTGTGTCAATAATTAATTTGATAAAAGGCTTGGATGAGTTGCCAACAAGGTTGTTGGTGTTTTGTCTCATTCTGGCCGCCTAGGTGTGAGTTCTTATCGACCGAACCAAGAACCGAGCGTTCTTCCAACGGTGGGGACATATGGAATCCCTTTAACCGAATAATTTGTGCGGGCGTATCCAAGGGTCCGCTAGTCTGCGCTTTCCATTTGCGAGTGTGTGGCTGGTGATGAAAAGAAGAAGAAGATGATGATGATGGTGATAGGAGTGGCGATGGGGCAGGGTGTTGAAATAGGCGGCTGAACTTGTCCTGTCGNGTTTTGTCTCGTTCTGGCCCTAGGTGTGAGTTCTTATCGACCGACCAAGAACCGAGCGTGCTTCCAATGGTGGGAGTATGGGCTCCTTACTAACCGAATAATTAGTGCGGGCGTATCCAAGGGTCCTCTAGTTTGCGCTTTCCATTTGCGGGTGTGTGGCCGATGATGATGATGATGGTGATGATGTGGAGGTGATAGGAGTGGCGATGGGGCAGGGTGTTGAAATAGGCGCTGAACTTGTCCTGTCGTCACGATGACCCTTGGATAGTCTCATGCTTTGTAAGGTTAACCGCGCCTGCCCTGCCGGCTTTCCCCGGAAGAGAGCTAAATGATCAGGCAAGGGGTCGGACGGTACCAATGGTAAAAATAGTACACCCCTGCAGGGTTTAATCTTTTCGAAAAGCCGTGTCCACGGTTATGGACAAATCTTGGTGAGATAGGAGAGATCATAGAGAACCTGAACCTTTAATCAAATGGCAGCTAGAGGTTGCATAATCAACGTGTGGTAAAGGTTTATTTCTCGAGGGTGATTCGAGGGAGTGCCTTGGTGGAGATAAGTAGTGTTTCTGAATACAGTAGGTTTCGCGGGAACCGAAGAAGAAAAGTTACTATCTTATCCCCTTATGAAAACCTTCTGATTAGACGATGCCATGAGTCCTAGTCTTCGGAAGGAAAAACTAGCTTTATGCAAAACAACCACTTATATAGCTTTGAAGCCTCCGTCAGCATCGGGCCTATATCGCCCTACTAATTCTTGCGAGTACGTCGTACTCAGCCTTGCTTGTTGATTATTATTTGTTTCAGAGGAGGACACCACCGAACTGGAAGGTGGGTTCTACGTTGACTTCGACGAGTAGTCTGGGGTTCCCAGGTGGCAGCTTGGGACGTCTTGGAACAGGCTGGCACGGGATGTTTATCTGTAGGCCTCTTAGGCCATAATTTGGATCTTGTTGTTTAGACAACTTTAAATTCGCTTCCGCTTGTTGTAATGATGGGTCAGTGACCTCTGATGTGTCATTTGCTATCTTTCTCAATTATATGAGTTGAACTATGATATCTTCGTGTCGTAGAGTCTGTGATGTGCCACTTGTTCCGCAGTCTTGGTCTCTTTGTTATACGTGAAAGCGTTCTGAGCTTATGGCATGATCGATGGTGTTGTGTGCCGATGATGTATTTATGAACTGAAAATGAGTTGTGAAAACCTCTTAGGATTCTTTTTACTTCTTACCCAACTTGCTCTAACTCTGAGTCGCCTACCTCTATTTGTCTTAAAGTTGGGTCAAAGTTTAAGGTTCATCGGGGTTGGGTTCTTACCGTCTAGATTAATTCATGAGTATCCTTTCCGTTCCTAACTGTTGAACTGTTCTGTTATTGCTACAGATGACGCATTCTGGACTTGTTGTCTGTCTGACTCGCTGTGAGGGTGTCCGCGGGTTTCCCGCCTTGTTTGCTGCTGCCTTAGCCAGCCAGGGTTGCCCTTGGTACCCTGAGTACGTCGTGTACGAGGAGCACATGCCGTATGGACAGGGGCAATTCTTCTGTGAAGCCCGCGTCCTGACTCTGGATGGAAGCGGAGTCCAGCACCAGAGCGTCGGTGTGGGCATGACCGTGGAGCAGGCTGTTCTAGAGGCTGCTTTCAACGGCCTCTCCGTGTACCGCAGAGACTGTGATTATCTGGATAACCAAATTTCCGACTTTTATCACTTCCCTGCTGCGGAAGCCGGTCTGGAAGGCTGCTATGTGGCCAGGTACTCCAACCCAGCGTCCGAGCCAGACCCCAGTCACAGAGCTCTTATCGAGATGGTCCGGGCATTGGACCTTCGTGCCCGTCAGTGGTACCTATACACGGTGGCTGCCCGTGATAGTCACCGGAGCACTCTGAGGGCTTTGGAGCCTTATGTCAATGCCGGGATAGTTTCCCAAGATCTCCTTTCACCGCTACCTATGGAGCTGCCCAACTTCATGAGCAGCCCAAGAGTGGGTGGCACCGTTCCACCACGAGGACCTGCTCGAGCCGCCGGGGGCGACGTCCACACGCCGCCGTATGTTGACCAGCCAGCAAGTGCACGCCGTTTCCGCACTCGCTCTGTGCGTCTCCCTAAGAGTGCCCAGTACTTCTAGGAGACCTGTGTTTGCTGGTACCTTGTATCATATCTTTGCCTTCCTGCGTGATGAGCAAGATGCCAACTATCTGTAGTGGTTCCCTTTCGAGTTAGATTTGTTGTATCGAACCTAATGACTTGTATCATCCGTTTTCCCATTCGTGTAATGCGTACTAAAAGCTTGTGAGCTTGTACTTGAATCACTTAATGGGTTTATTCCGACTGGCTAATGTCTGCTAAGTTCAATTATTTTCCTGCCATGTTGATGCGATGCTACATGTTCTTCCTTGCTCACTCCTGCTAAATTGTTGCCGTTCGTGGTCGCTTATTCTGGGATGGATACTAACTGTGTCCTTGTTCGTATCTCCAGAATGGCTCCTACCCGTCGTGGTGAGCAAAGCAACACTGATCTGCCGCCGCCACCCACTATGGCGGAGGTACTGATGATCATCGAAGAGGGCCGTCTGCGCAATGAGAATCTTCTCGCGCAGTTAGTGTAGCAGGGGGCTCGGAGAAATACTGAATGTAACAACCTCAATGACTTCCTGAAATCCCAGCCTCCCACCTTCGCCTATGCCAAGGAGCCGTTAGATGCTGATGATTGGCTGCGTGCCCTGGAGCGCAAGTTTACCGCGCTACATGTTCCGGCTGCGGAACAAGTGAATTTTGCAACCTACCTTCTGATGGGAGCCGCTGGCTCTTGGTGGGAAAGCCATGTGGCAATGACTGCTGCTGGTCATGTGTTCACCTGGGAGGAATTCCGCACTGCCTTCCGTGCGGCCTACATCCCCAAGCCCGTCATGGAATTGAAGAGAAGGGAGTTCCTAAATCTGAACCAGGGACGGATGGATCTCCAAGCTTATGGGCGGGAGTTCAATCACCTGTCTTGCTACGCCCCTCGGGATGTGACCAATGATGAGGACCGGCAATATCTTTTCCGCAAGGGACTGAATCCGCAGCTTCATTATGAGCTGTTGCCCTTCAAGTTCCCATCCTTCCAGGAGCTGTACAACCAGGCTCTCACCCTGGAGCAAGGCAGGAAGGAGCTAGAGTCTTCCAGGAAGTCAGCTCCAGTGGACAACCAGGGCTCCTCCTCCTCCGAAGCCAAGAAGCGCAGGGTATTCGTGCCGTTCAGCTCGGTGCCCCGTGCTCCTTTCGTGCCCAAGCGTTTACGACACAAGCCACCTCCGCCTCGCCCAGCTACATCGACTGTGGGTGTGACCGGGAGTGGGTTCCGTCCTCGTCCGCCTGCACCGCCAGGACTCACTTGCTACGCCTGTGGTCAGCCGGGTCACTACTCAAGTGAGTGCCCTCAGAAGGCCAGGGGCTCTACACCTGCGCCAGCACCTTCCACACCCGCTGCCAAGGCTATGACTGTTAGCCGTGGTCGTCTGAACCATGTCTCCGCTGAAGCCGCTGAAGAGGACCCCGGTGTTCTCATGGGTGAGCTCTACCTCAATGGATATCCAGCTACCGTCTTGTTTGATTCTGGAGCATCGCATTCATTCATATCCATAGCTTTCACAGTTAGCCACCAAATAGAGTTCTTGAACATGAACTCCCCTTTAAAGGTTAAAACACCGGGCTCTAGTTGGCTAACTGACTGGATTACCCCGGAGGTCCGAATTTGCTTAGGCTATTGGTCTTTCCCGTTCCAGTTGATAGCCCTGAAGTCAGTTGGTATAGACGTCATTCTGGGTATGGACTGGCTGGTCAAATATAAGGCTAACTTGAACTGCGCTGACAAGTCTGTCGTCGTGATCCACCCAACCGACGGGCCAGTGACGTACCGGTCCCCGTATTCCAAAAATCCAACCGCTACCGCTCCTCTCTCTCCGGAGATCAGTCTCTACCTTATGGAAGGTATCAACCTGCCTGAAATGCATGAGATAGGTGTGGTGTGTGACTTTCCCGACGTCTTTCCTGAAGAATTGCCTGGCATGCCGCCAGATCGAACTGTTGAGTTTGTTATTGAACTAGTTCCCGGGACTGCCCCGATTTCCAAAAGGCCGTACCGAATGCCGACAGAAGAGTTGACTGAACTGAAGAAGCAACTAGATGAACTGTTGGAAAATGAATTCATTCGGCCTAGTAGTTCCCCCTGGGGTTGCCCCGTCATCTTTGTCAAGAAGAGGGATACCAATGTTCCTCGTCTGGTTGTTGATTACCGCCCTCTGAATGCGGTAACCATCAAAAACAAGTATCCTATTCCCCGGATGAATGATCTCTTCGATCAGCTAGCGGGTGCAACTGTGTTCTCCAAGATGGATCTGCGGTCAGGCTACCATCAGATCAAAATCCGGAAGGAGGATATTCCTAAAACGGCTTTCACTACCCGTTATGGGTTGTATGAGTATACCGTCATGTCATTCGGCCTCACCAATGCTCCAGCTACCTTCATGAGGCTAATGAACTCGATCTTCCACGAGTATCTTGACAAGTTCGTCATCATCTACATTGATGATATCCTCGTCTATTCCAAAACCGACGAAGAGCATGATGAGCATCTTCGCCTAGTTCTGACCAAGCTCCGCGAACATCGCCTCTACGCGAAGTTCTCAAAGTGTGAGTTCTGGCTGAAGGAACTCGTCTTCCTAGGTCATGTGGTGTCAGCTTACGGAGTGTCCATTATACCTGACAAGATTCAGTCAATTCTGGATTGGCCTACCCCAAAGTCTGTCAAAGATATCCGCAGTTTCCTTGGGTTAGCGGGTTACTACCGCCGATTCATCGAAGGTTTCTCCAAGATAGCCAAAGCTTTGACCGACTTTCTCAAGAAATACAAGAAGTTTGTCTGGACGGAGAAGGCTGAAGAGAGCTTCCAAACCCTAAAAGTCAAACTCACGACCACTCCTGTGCTTGTCCTTCCAGACACCGACAAAGACTTTGTAGTCTATTGTGATGCATCCCTCCAAGGTTTGGGCTGTGTTTTGATGCAAGAAGGCCATGTTGTCGCCTATGCTTCCCGTCAACTCAAGCCGCATGAGCAAAACTACCCTACTCATGATCTAGAGCTTGCTGCTGTGGTTCATGCTCTAAAGCAATGGAGGCCCTACCTGTTGGGTAACCGTTGCGAGATCTTCTCTGACCATCAAAGTCTGAAGTACCTTTTCACTCAACTGGATCTGAACCTTCGACAAAGAAGATGGTTGGAGTTAATCAAGGACTATGATGTGACCCTCAACTATCAGCCTGGCAAAGCCAACGTCGTGGCTGATGCGTTGAGCCGCAAGTCTTATTGCAATACCCTAATGGTTGAGCGAGCTCAACCTGCTCTTCATGAAGAATTCGCACGTCTGAATCTGGAGATTGTTCCCTCCGGATATTTGGCCAATCTAGAGATCCAGTCCACTCTCGAGGATGATATCAAGGCTGTCCAGCAAAATGATGCTGAAATCCTCGAGATCAAGGAGAAGATAGCCAATGGGAAAGCCAAATGTTTCTCGGTTGATGACAACGGTGTCGTCTACTTTGGTACCCGTCTGGTGGTGCCCAAGAGTGGGAATACAAAAGAGTTGATCCTCTCCGAAGCTCACGAGTCACCCATCTCTATTCATCCGGGTAGCACCAAGATGTACCAAGATCTTCGCCCTCAATTCTGGTGGTCTTGCATGAAGCGCGAGATTGCCGAGTATGTCGCTGAATGCGACGTCTGTCGCCGAGTTAAGGCTGAACATCAAAGGCCAGCTGGTACTCTCCGCCCTATAGCCATTCCCGAATGGAAGTGGGATGAAGTTGGTATGGACTTCATTACCGGATTCCCAAGGTCTCAGAAGGGAAATAATGCAATTTGGGTAGTCATCGATCGCCTATCCAAGGTCGCCCATTTTCTTCCCGTCCGTGAGGATATCAATGCTAGTCAGCTTGCGGAGTTATATGCAACCCGGATTGTTCCGTTGCATGGAGTTCCGTTAAGGATTATCTCTGATCGGGGAAGTCTATTCGTATCAAGATTTTGGCGAAGTTTCCAAACTGCTATGGGAACCCGTCTCAATTTCAGTACAGCTTATCATCCTCAAACCGATGGCCAAACTGAAAGGGTCAACCAAGTTCTGGAGGACATGCTTCGGGCATGTGTCATCTCCTTCGGAAAAGGTTGGGAAAAATATCTTCCCTTCGCCGAGTTCTCCTACAACAACAGTTATCAAGCGAGTCTGCAGATGGCCCCATTTGAGGTTCTCTACGGAAGGAAGTGTCGAACTCCGCTCAATTGGTCTGAAACTGGAGAGAGGCCACTCTTCGGTCCTGATGTGATCAATGAGGCTGAAGAGAAAGTCCGCATCATTCGAGAAAATCTCAAGATTGCCCAGTCCAGGCAGAAGAGCTACTACGATAAGCATCATCAGGAAGTTCACTATGAAATTGGTGACAAAGCCTATCTTCGAGTCTCTCCCCTCCGAGGCGTTCGTCGTTTCGGAATCAAGGGAAAATTGGCACCTCGTTTTGTTGGTCCTTTCACTGTCCTAGGTAAGCGAGGTGACCTCTCCTATCAACTAGAGCTTCCAGAAAATTTTCCGGACGTGCATGATGTGTTTCATGTCTCTCAACTCCGTCGTTGCTTCAAAGATCCTAGTCGTGGGGTCAATCATGAAGAGTTGGATATTTAGGAGGATCTGACTTACTGCGAGCATCCTGTCCGCATCTTGGATGAAGCAGAAAGGAAGACTCGAAATAAATCCATCAAGTTCCTCAAAATCCAGTGGTCTAACCATTCTGAAGACGAAGCAACCTGGGAACGTGAAACTAGTCTTCGCCAGGAATACCCCGCCTTCTTCACTCAAGCCTAGAATCTCGGGACGAGATTCCTGTAAGGGGGATAGAGTTGTAACAGCCCCACTTTTGGACCCTGAAAATATGAGTAAAATTTTCACTTTTTGCATCTCATTTGCATCATGGCATATTTATCCAAATTGCTTCACATGAAATAATAAGACCATAAGATAATGGGAAGCAACAATTGACAATCCCAGGGTGGTGATGTGAATGGTGAACAAACTCTCAAACTAATTTCTCATATTTGTCCAGGAAGTTCTTACAACAACAAAAATAATTGTTGCCAAAAATTAATGCTATAGCAAATTCAAATATTTGGCTAAAACCCTAAAATGCAAGAGGGCAATTCTTGAGATGTTACCACATGAAATATTTTCCAAATGGGCTGAAATTTTTACCACAGGTTCTAAATAATATATGTTGGCTCTGTGAATTTTTGCAGAATTTTTAAAATTAATTAAGAGCCTAAATTAAATAGAAAAGTCTGCTGTTTCAATTAAAGGAAATAAAAACAGAAACGAAAAAGGCAGGCAGGGGTTTTTTGCAAAGTCGCCGTCTTCTTCACGCTGTAGCGACCGCGTCCTCGGCCGCCAGCGTTGCCGACGGACCTCGTCGCCACTGTCGCGGCCCCCTTGCTCCCTGGCCATCCTGACGCATAAGGAGGACCCCCTCGACGAGCTCTCTCTCTCTCCCTCCTTCCCCCCCTCCCGTGCAGCAACCTAGATCGAGTGGAATATGGCCGCCGCCTGACCAAACCGCCGCCGCTCGTCGCCGACGTTGCAGACCACCCGGAGCAGATCGGCCTGGGGCACAAGAACCGCCGTGCTCTCCTCTACTTCCTCCCCGAGCCCTGCGTGCTAGGACGCAGCCGTTCGCGCGGATCAATCCGTCTCCGCCGCCGCCACCCGCCGCCGTCCGAGCTCAATTCCGGCGCCGTCGGCCCTCCTCTGCCACCACCGAGCAAACCGACGCGTCTAGGGTGAGCATGCGGTCCGTCTGGACATCTCCGCCTCCCTTCTCTCCCCCTAGAGCGCTAGTTCCACCTTAGCCACCGTCGGCCGTCCGCCGTCCATCGCCGTCATGGTCACTCCGGTGACCTAGAACCGGCGGCGCCACCATCTCTTGGTTCGCCGTAGTTAGGCGCGTCGGATGCACCTGGTTGCTAGTCCACGAGCGCACGGGATCGTCGTCCGCATCCACGCCCTCGCCGCCGGGCACCGCCGCGTCGCGCCAGTCGTGGCGCCCCTCCTGCTGGTCAAACCTGGCCGTGGGCCTTGGCCGACGTGGCTTGCCACCGTGGCTTGGCCCCGCCGGTCAGCCTCTGTGGCTAGCCCAGCCCCGGTAGAAAATGTTTCGGCCCAATTTCTGTAAAATGTTAAAATGGCAGAAAATTCAATTGAACTTTGAATTTGAATAACTTTTGAACCACTTGTCCAAAAATTACAAATAATATGTCAAAATGCTCAGCAATAAAATGCCTATCTGTTAGTACCTTTGGATAAATTAATTGGTCAAAATAAATTGCCTTTATTCGCTGAATACTAAAATGGCAGAAATAATGTTGATTTTGGAAATTCCATAACTTTATGAAGATTTGTCCAAAAATTATGGTTAAGCTCTCAAAATGTTCAGGAAAACAACATCTAAATGTTAGTTCCATTTTCCATGCAATAATGAGCATTTAACTTGCTGTTTATTAAAATTCAAGAAAATGGCAGATTTAAATCAATTTTTGGGAATATCATAACTTGGTGAATATTACTTCAAAAATTGCAAATGATATACCAAAATGACCAGCAAAGCAAATGCTATCTACCTATGTTAATATCACAGCATGCAAACAAATTTTCCTTTGATGTTAATTTCGAAATGGTTAAAATGATTTACATCGCATAACCGTTTAAATCACCATTTATTCGTCGTTGATCGGAAAATTGCAAACAAGGTACCAAAACGATCAGTGGAACAAGGTCTATCTAATAATGTCATTTTTATGCCTTTAGGACCCATATTTCAGTACTGGACGTTTTGATAAATAACGCAAATCACTAAGTTAAAGATGGAGTTTTAACCCGTTAATTGCAATATTTAATTTAGGGGTTCCATTTAACTTGTGGGACATGCCCAATACCTTTCCAATGCATAATATGACCATATCATCATGATTGTGCATTGCACCGTGTATTCGTGTTATTTATTTCTTTCTTGTCTTGTTTGTGTTTCGGTAGATTCTGGAGTCGAGGTTCCACCACAATACCTTGACAACCAGCGCGACCAGTACTACCAGCAAGGCAAGAGCTAACCTAACCTTCTTGGCATATCTCATATTACCCAAGTATTTTATCCACCATATTATTGCATTCGATTCTGGTGACAAGTTTTGGTCAGTGTATATAATATCCTATCAATTGCATGTTCCCTGAACCATTATCTGTTTCCCCACCTATGAACCATAGATTGAAGTGTTGGCCTGAGATAAATCATATCTGTTGTATGTCATGCTTAGATATGCTTAGCCATGCTTAGTCGAATGCTAGAGTTGTCCGTTGATTATTTCCATAATTGTGAAGTGAATGGAATGTTCGGACAGTGGTGGAGACTTGTGTTGCTAATTAATTGCTAAGAAGGCTGGGATGAGTTGCCATCGGGGATGGTGTTTTGTCTCGTTCTGGCCCCTAGGTGTGAGTTCTTATCGACCGAACCAAGAACCGAGCGTGCTTCCAAAGGTGGGAGTATGGGCTCCTTACTAACCGAATAATTAGTGCGGGCGTATCCAAGGGTCCTCTAGTTTGCGCTTTCCATTTGCGGGTGTGTGGCCGATGATGATGATGATGGTGATGATGGTGGAGGTGATAGGAGTGGCGATGGGGCAGGGTGTTGAAATAGGCGCTGAACTTGTCCTGTCGTCACGATGACCCTTGGATAGTCTCATGCTTTGTAAAGGTTTAACCGCGCCTGCCCTGCCGGCTTTCCCCGGAAGAGAGCTAAATGATCAGGCAAGGGGTTGGACGGTACCAATGGTAAAAACAGTACACCCCTGCAGGGTTTAATCTTTTCGAAAAGCCGTGTCCATGGTTATGGACAAATCTTGGTGAGATAGGTGAGATCATAGAGAACCTGAACCTTTAATCAAATGGCAGCTAGAGGTTGCATAATCAACGTGTGGTAAAGGTTCATTTCCTCGAGGGTGATTCGAGGGAGTGCCTTGGTGGAGATAAGTAGTGTTTCTGAATACAGTAGGTTCCGCGGGAACCGAAGAAGAAAAGTTACTATCTTATCCCCTTATGAAAACCTTCTGATTTGACGATGCCATGAGTCCTAGTCTTCGGAAGGAAAAACTAGCTTTATGCAAAACAACCACTTATATAGCTTTGAAGCCTCCGTCAGCATCGGGCCTATATCGCCCTACTAATTCTTGCGAGTACGTCGTACTCAGCCTTGCTTGTTGATTATTATTTGTTTCAGAGGAGGACGCCACCGAACTGGAAGGTGGGTTCTACGTTGACTTCGACGAGTAGTCTGGGGTTCCCAGGTGGCAGCTTGGGACGTCTTGGAACAGGCTGGCACGGGATGTTTATCTGTAGGCCTCTTAGGCCATAATTTGGATCTTGTTGTTTAGACAACTTTAAATTCGCTTCCGCTTGTTGTAATGATGGGTCAGTGACCTCTGATGTGTCATTTGCTATCTTTCTCAATTATATGAGTTGAACTATGATATCTTTGTGTCGTAGAGTCTGTGATGTGCCACTTGTTCCGCAGTCTTGGTCTCTTTGTTATACGTGAAAGCGATGTCTGAGCTTATGGCATGATCGAGGTGTTGTGTGCCGATGATGTATTCCGAGCACGCCTGCCAATGTGTTTTGGCCTGGGATTGGTAACCCTTGATTGTGTAGCATGACCGGTTGCACAACGTTTCACTGTATAGCTCTGGGGTCAGGGCGCTACACAACCAAAATTCACACTTGCTGAATTTGGCATACAACTTGTGCTCTCTCAACCTCTGCAACACTATGTGTAGGTGTTCCTCATGCTCCTTGTGACTCTTGGAATAAATTAAGATGTCGTCAATGAAGACAACAACAAATTTATCCAGAAAATTCATGAATACCTTATTCATCATATTCATGAAATAAGCTGCTGCATTGGTCAAACCAAAAGGCATCACTGTGTACTCATACAGACCATACCTAGTGGTAAATGCGGTCTTGGGTATGTCCATCTCCCTAACCTTCATTTGGAAATACCCTGATCAAAGATCGATCTTAGAGAATACACATGCACCTTCCAATTGATCAAACAGATCATTGATCTTGGGTAGTGGGTATTTATTCTTGATAGTCACTTCGTTCAGTGAACGATAATCTGTAACTAATCTCTTAGTACTATCCTTCTTCTCGACAAACAATATTGGGGCTCCCCAGGGTGATGAACTTGGACGAATGAATCCTTTCTGCAGATGTTCATCTAACTGTTTCTTGAGTTCCTTCAATTCATCTACCGCCATTGGATATGGCCTCTTGGCTATGGGTCCTGTCCCCGGTACCAATTCAATGAGAAACTCCACATCTCTGTCTGGTGGCATTCCTGGCAATTCTTCTAGAAATACATCAGGTTATTCTCTCACTATGGGTACCTCCTCAAGGCTAACCCCCTTAATTGAATTTAGATTAACCTGCTTCAGCTTGAACTTGGACTTGAATTTGATCCTCTTGCTGTCCGGAGTTGTCAGCGAAATGGTTCTATTTACACAATCGATCACACCCCCAAAACATGTCATCCAGTCCATTCCCAGAATAACATCTAGTCCTTGGGAATCTAAGACTATCAAATCCACCGGGAAACAGTATTTCCCTATTTGTAGCACTAACCGTCTACACCCAGCATTTACTATCATCTCGCCACCAGGAGAACTGACTTTCATGGGTTTTCCTATGGTTTCTACCGGCAATTCATGCTTTCTAAGAAAATCTCTTGATATGAATGAATGAGATGCTCCGGTATCAAATAAAACCAATGCTGTAAAGGAGTTGAGTAGAAGCGTACCAATCACATCATCAGGATCCTTGTATACTTCCTTCACGTTGACATGATTCACATGTCCCTTCTGGAATGAATTGGGCTTGGCGGCTTCCTCGGCCTTCTTTCCTGGGCACTCATTTGAGTAATGTCCCTTGTTCTTGCACTTGTAACAAGTCACCTGACTGATGTATCTCTTGTGTTCATGATGATGCTGTCCATTGCCATTATTGTTCCCCTTGCCATGGTTGTGTCCGTTTCCATTCCCATGTCCATTCCCTCCTTTGTTTCCATTATTATGGTTATGGCCATGGTGGTTGTGGCCATTCCCATGCTTGTGAAAGTTATGTCCTCCACTGTGCTCATGAAAGTGTGGCTTCTTCTGTATGGGTCCTGAATTGTACTTGCTGCTGCTGCCACCATACTTCCTCTTCCTAGTCTCCTCTTTCTTGATGTTGTCGTCCAGTGTGATGGCTTGATCCAAAAGAGCTTGATAATTTGGTGCATACGCCACTGACAAAGGAATTTTCAGTTCACCACTGAGTCCCTTAAGGAATTTATCCTTTCTCTTAGCATCAGTATCAATGTCTTCTGGAGCATAGCGTGACAGAGCACAAAAATCATCCATGTATTCCTTCAGAGTCCTGTTACCTTGCCTCAGATTGCGGAACTCATCTTTCTTCAGGTTCATGATTCCTGAGGAAATGTGAGCATTGGGGAATCCTTCCTTGAAAGTGTCCCATGTGAGTCCAGCTAATGGGTGAGTAATCTGGTAGGTCTCCCACCACTGTGTTGCTGGTCCTTCGAGTAGGTGAGCAGTGAATCTCACCATCTCAGCATCATTGCACTCAAAAGTGACTAGATCCTTGTGCACAGAACATAGCCAGTCATCTGCTACAGTAGGTTCAGTGGCTATAGAGAACTTATTTGGTCTAAGTCTCAGAAATCTAGTGAGCCTGTCCACTGGGGGTGGTGGTGGTGGCGGTGGTGGAGGTGGTGGTGGTGCATTCTGGTTCGCCAAAAATTGAGCCTGTTGTGTAAGCATAGACAGAAAGATCTAAAAGAAATATTTCTACCCATACTCTAACGCGAGACGATAACTAATAACCTATGTAGAGTGGTGGTCTCGACTATGTCTTCCTTCTGAAAGTTCTTCTTAAGTGTCTTTTGAAACTCCATTTCACAATCCATAGACATAATCATCATTGATCCTTTGTTGATATATTCTATGAGGTTGGTCATCTAAAACAAGAGAAGGTAATTTAGAAAGCAATAGTTGAGAAAGGTACAAGAAAGATATTTGGAAAGATTTGGATAAGAAGAAAATAAATTTTTTTTCCTATGGTCTATCTTATTTCTAATCCAAACCTAGGGTTTTCGAGCCTACAGGCAACATTACGCTCTGATACCATTCTGTAGCACCCTCACTTTGAAAAGCAAGAATACTTCGTGAAATTGCTAGGCCCTGGATCGAGTATGGCTAGCATTCACCAACAGGATGTAATATCATGCATAAATGTTAAATGTTATTACATCACACGTATGAATGATCCAGAAATAAAGTACTTTATTACAACTTTGTATAGCCGAAGCTAGCTTAAAATAAATAAGGTTCCACAAATATTACTCAGAGTTTCAAGCAGCATAAATAAAGTAGCACTGAGCTCCATCATCTCCACGAGCCACTAGCGACCATGTTGGTTGTAAGCTCGAAATAGACAAACATCCTAACTCCTCATCTGAACAACCTGCAACATTAACGTTGCAGCCCAGAGAATTTGGGTCAAAACCTTGTGACAGGCTGGCAAGTGTCATACTATGGTGGATATTAGATGGCAATGACTATTCTACATGCATATTTGGCTGGTGGATTTCATGGCTCTTACGCAAAGCAAATTTTATCCTACACTTGAAAAGCTTTTCTTTTAAAACCAACTATTATTGAGATAAACATGGCATGAAAACCAATATCTCTTCTACCCTTGTTCACCCATCAAATTTTATTCTGAAATTGGAATGAATGAGATTCTTCTGTCGACCACCTTTCTTAGTTACTCAAATTGTCCATAACCAGGGACACGGCTAAGATCTTAGTTGTATTTACTCTCAAGAGTTTGTGGCACTTTCCCCACTAGACTCAACTAACCCAAACTTCCCAATCACTCATTTAGTGAAAAGGAAAGGAGAGAGTTAAGACGAGACCTTTCTGAAGCACTTTCCCAACCACTACTGGCTTGACCCGTTCCAACCTACATCCCCTACATGTGCTTGTCAAACCGGATTGGTTCCATGCTACTTACTTAGTCAAGATAGAGCCCATATGACTAGTGGCTGCACTAGAAGTAAACTAGACATGGAGTGACATGAAATCTCTAATACCCTGGGTGGCAACCACAAGTGCACATACTCAGGTTCACACCATGGAAATGGGCCTGAGTAGACACTCAACTTCAAACAACCGGTAGAGCAACACCAAATCCACCCAGGTGATTGATTAATTTAGTAAAATTTTTCTTAACTCATCTACCACAAAACATTCATCTTTGCAGCAAGCCAAACTACTAAATTAATATAGGTCACTAGTCATCTAAATCATGTGGCTAACCTAACAGGTTTGCATAGCATAATATAAGTTTAATAAAAACAGCCTATCATGCATGCTACTGGAAAATAGTCTACAATGCCATATAAAAATAGTAATAGGCCATTCATGAATTTGTGTATGCACTTGCCTTGGTAGTTGTTCAGGTTGTTGCAACACTCACAGCACTCCTGGCACTCATCACAATCTAAACAAGCAATTTGCATACAATCAGTACACAGACAAAATGACATTACAATAGAACATGCATGCGTGATGATTTGCTAAGCCAACAAAAATCAAGTTAGCAATTAATAAAGTCATTACTTTCTGATAATTACTATATGCATGATGCTTATTATTCATATTTTAAGTGGTTTTAATAATTTTTAAAACAATTACTATAGCCAAAATACCACTATTTGAGTTTCTGCAAAAACATTATTAATTCATGATGCACAAATGCAATCTAAAATAACTACTGTACAGAGGACACTAAAAGAGACATTTTTGCAGAAGAAAGCAATTTAAAATAATTTATGGATTTAAAGATATGCCAAATTTACTCAAATAACTCATTTGACATTTGAATAATTTTCACACGGCAATTATGAAAACTATCAGTGGCATAAAATACTTCAGGTTAAGAGATTTTCAAAAATATAAAGTTTACTAAATTTGGCAAAACGGTTGGAAAGTTATGAAATTTACAAGATTGGGCTATTTTCTGCAATTTTTATTAATTTCCTGGGACGAATTGACCGGGTTTGACCAGACTGCCGATGTGGCGCTGACGAGGCATTGACCGTGCAGTGACGCAGCAGCCACGCGGCACGATTCTATTGGCTAAAAACGGTTCACCGGCCGGATCTGTTCTGGACCGTTTAGATGAGATCGGACGGCCGTGGACGATTTCATCCGCGCCCGGCGGCGGTGCTCACCGGAACGAGGCGACGGCGGCTGGTCGTGGATGACAGCGGCGTTCCCGGTGGTCTCCGTATTGGTGAAGTTGTCCAACGTGCAGCGGCAGTCACGGCGGTGTCTATGCTCCCCTCGGTGGCGGTTCCCGTGGCTCCAATCGGCGGTGGCGGCGGCTTTTCGAGCTCTGGCTCCGGCGACGTTCCGGTGATGAGCACGAACGTCCTGGTCGAGGATTTTCAAATCGAAGAAGACTGGCGGGTGAGAAACTTGAAGGAACTTGAAGGAACATCTTAAAGACAAGGTTATAGAGTCTCGGGTGGACTGAGACGGTGAGGCTAACCTCCGAAGGCCGACAATGGCGGCGGCGGCAGATCGGTTTGAGGCCGAAAATCGCACAGCCTGGCGGTGGAAAATTGGGAGTTTTGGGGGGAGAAGTAGTGCGGGGTCATTGGCTATTTATAGCCGGAGTTTGGTGCGAAACGGCTTTGAAATCGGAACGAATCGGAGGATTTTCGGGAAGCAGTTCGGTACGGGAACGAATCGTGTTCGTTCTGGAGAACGACTCGAGCTGGGAGATGATGGGAGCTGGGCCGGTCGGGTTGCTGGCCTGCTGCTGGGCCAGCTGGCTGCTGGCCGTGGCTGGCCACCTTCTTGGGCCGTGGCTGGCTGCCTGGCCGGCCGGCCGATCCCTTTTTTTTCCTTTTCTTTTTGAATTTCAAAACCGGTTCAATTCTTTTCAGAAAAAAATTGCAAAAATACATTTCGGAAATCTTATCCGAAAAAGAATATTTTGGCAGTATTATTTGCACCAAATATGAGTAAAAATATCAAAATATTGACTAGGGTTGCTTAGCACCCTTTATGCCAAAATAATAAACTATTAAAACTCATTTTGCAATATTTACTAATTTATGTAACTAAAATGCAACAAGCTCATGATTATGATGAATGCATGCATGCTTATGCAGTTTTGTAAAATTTGGGATGTTACAGTTCGCCCCCTCTCGATGGAGGTAAAGATCTACTTCCTGCTTTTTTCTTTATTGCTTGGTATTGATATCGATTACAAGGTTCCGATCTCGCTAACTCGAGACTCAGCGACTGTGGGACTTGAGGGCTACTTGAGACTCGTGGATCTAAGGTCTAGGAACCCCCTTATAAAGGCGGTCGGGTCCCTGGACTTACTGGCTATGCCGAGTTACACATGAATACGGAGTCCTACTCTAGGTCCTTGCCTTCCAAGTTGGTACTCCGGGTTGTATTGGGACTCCTGTCTTCTCCGTGTCCTTTCCCTTTCGCTAACTCATGGCAGGCTTGCCGGCTTACTCCTAGCCCAGCCCATGTTGCTCGAAGTGTAACCCAGCTTGGACCTTCTTGGTCTTGGCGGGTCCACTTTTCGGCTCCATGGGCCTACCCGGAAAGTATCCCCCCATCAGTAGCCCCCGAATTTATCTTGGGCGCAGTCTTGGCGTATTCATCCGACTCTTTTTTTCCAACTTCTTCATCGGGAGTTGATAATCCGAAAGTCGCCTGATGCTAGCTCCAAGATGAATTCCTGCATACAAACAACGAATTTGTGAAACGAGACACCCCTCTTCCCTTACTCAAGTCCGCCACGCTCGACACCTACTCTCTGGTTGGCCTGGTTGCTGTAACTTTTCACAAGTCGGCTAGGAAGGAGAACTTTTTTTTCTCGTATTACTAAGGACTCGTCCTTGAAACAAGTCGGCCTTTCTGGATTGTTTTACATTATTTCCATTTCTGCACGTGTCATCTATTGACCGCGGTCTCCTTGATGCCTCGGGTTCGCTGCATCTTTGACCAGCGATATTGTCGCGGTCCACCCGATATTTTCACGAGTTTATCGCGATAGGCGGCGGTGTTATTCTCTAGGGTTTCCCTTATCCCCTTATAAGTATTAAAGTGGGGGGACTAGATCTCATTTGTCCCCTCCACTTCCACTTCGTCTTCTTCCTCTGTCTTTCCTCATACACACTTGGCCACACCCACGCAAGCACGCATCTCTCTCGTTGCTTTGCCATGGCTCCCAAGCAGATCAAGAGGAAGGGTAAGGCCGGGAAGGCTTCCCTTAATATGTGGTTGACATTCCCACTGCCGCCACCGCAGCTGCCTCTACCGCGCTTGCACCTCGGCGCACCATCTCCGCCAATTGGGGCAGATCTATTCTGTCCCATGAGACACTCAATGAAAATTAGCTGTCCGGCCTCATTCCTTCCAACATCAAGTGGCGCGCCGCCGGCGAGGAGACCGAGCCGTCACCAGCTACCGGGGAGGCCGTCATCTTCGACGAGCATCTCTTCCGCGGTTTCACTCCCCTGGTAACCTTTTCTTTCGCCAGGTCCTGAACTTTTACAAGCTCCGTATCCATGACCTAGCACCCAATTCCAACTTGAATCTTTCCAACTTTGTCACTCTCTGTGAGGATTACCTCCAAATCAAGCCAGACTTAGACCTCTGGCTTGAACTTTTCTACTGCAATCCCCAACCAGAGTACTCTGGCGGACCTCTGCTTCAATGCGGAGCCATCGCGCTTCAACGGCCTTAAGGTTCCATCTTTCCCAAGCCTATTCTCGCCAGCCACGTCAAGGACTGGCAAAAAACTTACTTCTATTGCAAGGACATGTCTCCTGAAGACGAACCTCGCCTCCCCGACTTCTCTTTAGACGGCCTGAAGATAACTTCAATTACGAAGGCAAAGTGCTCGGAGGAAGCTCGCCCCTGAGTTGAAGCTTTACTAGTCCGACTTCGCGCCCTTGTGGCGCATGGACTTGAAGGCATGGACCTGGTGCGATGCTGGACTACCTGGAGAATCCAGCCTCTCAGTCCCAGGAAGAGATTGATTGTCGAGTACACCCAGTGCATCACTGACGATCTCTGGATGTCCGAGAAGCTGACCGACAGTGTTGCAATCAACCGCCTAAAAAAGAAGCTAACGGGGAAACTGATCAAGGACCAAAGGACACTTTGGTTTTTCCCCTTTCTCTATGACCACTCCTCCACCAGCAGTAAATTCTTAGCACTTGTATTCTGAACTGGTATTCTGAACTCGTCTTCTGAACTCGTGTTCTAAACTTGTGTTCTATACTTCTCTTTGCACAGTAGGATGATAACTGGTGGAAGGCGACTCCCGCCACTGAGGGAGACAACGAGGAAGAAGCCCCCATCGACAATGAACAAATTGCCGGAGCCAATGGCGATGATGGCATTGATGAAGAGAACCGGGAGTCTTTGCCTGAAGCTCTTGTTGTCACTGGTAAGGGTCCCTCCAACTCGGACCCTCCTGCTGCCGTGTCGACTTCTTCTGGGGAGTCGTCAAGCGATAAGGACCCGGCCCCAACTCCTTCGAAGAACACCAAGAAGAGGGGTCGGACCGGCGTTGCAAAGGTGCCCTTCTCACGCCATTTCTCAACTAGAAGTCCAATTACTAAATATGACAAGCCAACACAGGGTGTGGAGGCTGCGAAGAAGAGGAAGCTGCGAAGCAGTGGACCAGCAGATGCTCCACTGATGATTTCAAGTCCTCGCAAGCGCAAGTCTCCATCTGCTTCTCCTCCTGCCACCACCGACTCCTACAATTCCGACTTCGAGATGCCTTCCACCGACTCTGAGGCATCTCTTGATATTGATACTAATGCAGGGTATGTCTTCTTTTGCTCTTGTTGTTATTTTCAACTTCTCTAACTGTACTTCATTGATATGCTAACTTTCCTTCTTATTTCACCTTTAACTTAGGGCTCACCCCTCCAAAGCTACTAAGGCCAAGAACACGGTCACTGTTACCTCAGTGCGTAAGCCTGAGGTTCCTCTTACGACCTCCACTTCCACGAGCACCAAAGCGGCTCCTTCGACACCTGTTTCAACAGGTGTCACAATTTCTTCAATTCCTCCTACAATCCCTGAGTCCGTGTTAACGACTCGGGTCAAGACTCTTCCAGCTGCCAAGCCCCAGGCCAAAGCCGGAGCTCAGTATGTTTTGACGAGCACCTCCAAGACACCTCCCCCTGAAGCTGCCAAGGGGCCTTTGAAAGAACAAAAAATGCCGAGATGTCGCCTAGAGGGGGGGGGGGTGAATAGGTGATTAAAACTTTTCCGGTTTAAGGCTTGATAATTGCGGAATAAAACTAGATGTTTAAATTAACAAGCCATCAACCTAAATAAACTAGGCTCACCTATGTGCACCAACAACTTATGCTAAGCAAGGCAAGCAACAAGGTGATAGAAAGATACAAAGCTTCAAGAATGAAGGCTATCACAATGTAAATTGCATAAGTAAATAGCTCGGGTATAGAAATAACCGAGGCACGTGGAGACGAGGATGTATTCCCGAGTTCCTCCTGGTAAAGGAAGTACATCTCATTGGAGGGGTGTGAGCTCGCCATAAGAGGCCTACTCAAGATGCCACAAAGGCCTGACCCAATTCTCGGATGAACCTCACCCAAGGGTTTGGTTGACCTTCCACTATCGGAATCTTTCAAGGCAGAATCCAAAGCCTTTACACCGTTCTTGGGGCACACACCCACAACTCAATTGGGGGCTCCCAAATCTTGCCGAAGCTTCACAACTCGAAGGCTTCGCGGCACACCAACCGTCTAGGGTACACAATGCACCCAAGAGACACAAGCTCTTGGGAACACAATGCACCCAAGAGTAATAAGCTTCTCAACCTTCAATCCCACGAATCTTCGTGGAGAGCACAACCCAATGCAACTAATGCAAAAGACAAGAACACACTAAGTGGTCAAATCCTTCTCTCCAAAATCCAACCAAAGAAACTAATGATATGGAGGGATTTAAGAGGAAGAACAAAGAGAGGAGAAACACTAAGAACTCCAAGAACTAGACCCACTAGGTTCCCCTCACTTAGAGGAGAGATTGTTCAGTGGAAATGTAGATCTAGATCTCCTCTGTTGAATACCTAAATTTGGGCAAGAATAATTGGAGGCATTGAGAGAAATCAATCTCACAATGGAGGAGAGAGAGAGAGTGAGTTAGCTGACCTCTTGGGGAAGAAGGGGGCTATTTATAGCCCCCCCCCAAAAAAATCTGACCGTTGGAGCAGCGAGGGGCCGGAATTTCCGCTGTGTACACCGGAACTTCTGGTGGTCCGGAAATTTCCGGACCAAACCTCCGGTGCAAAGATCCGGACCCCCTCCAGAGAAGAAACGCGAAAACGACTTAGCCAAATTTTCCTGGAACCGGAACTTTCGGACCAAGGACCGGAATTTCCGGACCCCCGGAAATTTCCGGGGAAACTTCCGGGACAAATTTCCGGAACCCCTCCAGAGAGAAACACCAAAAAGACTTAGCCAAAAAAAGCTCAGATGAAAATATGGGCCGGAACTTCTGGTGCTTGGGCCGTAACTTCTGGGGGCCGGAATTTCCGGCCTTAGGGCCGGAACTTCCGCCCCACTGAAAACTGCAGAAAATGCAAAACGAAAACGGGCCTATCTTTCGCATCCGGACTCCGTTTTCGATAATCTTGGGCTCGTTAGACTTGTAATGACGAGCTCTACAAGGATATATAGAAAAACATCATAGTCCAACAAGGGAGGATAAAACCAAATGGAGAAAGGTAAAACCTCTCTATGAAAGACGAACCGAAAAACCTCCAAAACAAAAAACGCAATAGGAGACGCATATGAAAACCGTTTTCGATGAACTTGGCCTTGTCATGACAAGCATGACAAGCACCAAGACCACACCACGATAAGAGCCAAATAAGAACCAATAAAGATGATTGCAAGGATGCAAGCAAAGGTTTGAGCTCTCCACGAACGATACGATCAAGATACTCGGTCGACATCCCCTCTTGATAGTACGGTTAACTATCCTACAATCCGGTGTCTCACTAACATCATGAGACCGGTACCCTATCAAGATCATACCTTTGCCTTGCACATTAATCCACTTGAGGTCGATGAAGACGATCTTCATCTCCTCAAGATGCACCACCTTCCTTGATTGCGCTTCGCTTGGTGAAGACTCACAAGTTGCTCCCCCATACACCAAGATGGGAGAAGCACTCTTCGGCATAACTTCACTTGGACTTGAGTGTTGATCAACACACACTTAGCCTTGATCAACACATATAATCTTTTTCCCTTAGCCTTGACTCCAACATATGGAGATCAAGCAATGCTTATGGACACACCTACATATATAGCTCAATACAAACATTATTCCATAGAGATTGTCATTAATTACCAAAACCACACATGCATGGGGGCAACAATGCACTTTCAGCCTTTAGATCCTTCGTCCATCCTTGCTGTTGACTATAGCCGACTTCGTATCCGCGATAACAAGTCCTTCATGGAGGCATGGGAGGAAGCCTCCAAGCTGAATGAAGAAGCCACACGGCTGAAAAATGAGGAGTTGTCGAGTATGATGGCCCTCAAGATGATTCACTTTGTAAGTTTCTCTTTCTTTACGCAATTTACCATTTCCTCTATATCAGTAGCCCCCAAGCACCTAACTAAGGTGACTTGCAGCTAAGATAGGTGCTTTTACTGTCAACCACTTGCTTAGAAAACTGAACTTCATGCTGTAGCCCAGCCAAGGACGCCCATGGTTAGCACTCCCTGTCTGCTTGTCTACTCTAGCCTGTCAGTTAGACGATCGATCTCGATCGCTGCCATCGTGCTATTCCCCATCGTAAGACGCTGACCCTAGACAGACGACTAGCGGCTAATACGGCGGCCGCGCTGATCATCGTTGCCCACCCGCCGGCCCCTACAGATCGTTGTTGCCTGCCTGCCGTACGTCAGCATCACCGCCCCGCAAATTCATCAATGGATTATATTGCACGTACGTCCTACTCATCTGCTTATCTGATGTATTTTAGCTATTGTATACTTTGTTAGTTACAAACAACGAAAAAGAAATAATAGTTTGCTTTTTCACGCCGGTTATTTAGATCTAGTCATCTAGAATCTGGTCTGGTGCTGAAAGTTTAGATTAAACATTGACAATAGTAGAGCTATATGTGAAATCACAAACTGTAGCTTGTTTGTTCGGTTTTTCTTAATTATCTTTGTTAACATTTGAGATAACTTATAATAACGCCGAGTCGTTAGCCTGCGACGACTGGGAGCTTTAAGACTTTGTATTTCAACTGCTTTAATACTAAAAAATCTGATCCTTGAGTAGCCCCCAAGTGCTGGGTTGTTGGCCTGCGAAAACTCGGAGCTACCATCTGTATTGTGTGTAGGATAAACTGAAATTTGAACCCTTGTATCCCCCAAGTGCCGAGTTGTTGCTTTCAACATCTTGGGACTCATAATCTTCTCTTGATAAATGTAGAAAAATCTGGACTTGTTGACTTGAAAAGAACTTCCTGTAGCCCCCAAGTGCCAAGTTGTTGACTTTTGACGACTTGGAGCTACCTCTTGAACTAAACCCTGAACTTGTTGATGTTGTACTTGTAGAATACTGTCTCTCAAATGAAGTGAGCCATGAAAGAACTTGAGGACAAGGTGGCTGCTTCCGCTAGGGCTGCCCTTACTGAGAAAGAACACTCCCTCCAGCTTGAGGAGGACTTGAAAAAAGTCTGTGCCGAGCTTGAGGACTTGAAGAAGGAGGCTGCCAATAAGAAGATTGCTGAGAAGGAAATCAAGGACCTGAATGTTGGCTTGGACTGCTGTCGCACGGGAATCAGAGCGATGACCCAGCGGATATTTGGTAAGCACTCTCTCCCTTTATGCATGCTTAATTGTTTTCTTTGAAGTGCCATCTTCTGATTTGTTTCTATTTTTACTTTGTCAGGTCCAACTTCTCCAAAATTAAAGATGTCCATCGGCAACCAAATGAATGAGCTCCTGGATTATTGCCATGGACTCCAAGAAGGTGCTCGTGCCATCGTTTGGTATCTGCATCCCAAGGATCAGTGCCCTTCTAAGTCGGAATAGCTTGTAAAGGAGTTGTCTCGGGCTCCTGGGTATGTCTTGGCGTGGAAGCAGTCCTCTTTGCGGCGGGTAGCAAATGTGGTGGAGCCGGCGTTGCTCACTTTGAGGAAGCCGGAACAACATGAAGATGGCTCTCCCTTCACCAAGATGAGTTCAAGGCTCGGGAAGTAGATGTCCGGCCCTTTGCCTGTGAAATTGCTTCCAAGATGCATCCTGATCTGTGGACTCACCACTATGATGCGTACAACAAGAGAGCTATGTCGGTTACTCCTCCTGCAGTAGACTTTGGACGTCCCTCTCAGGTGAATGCTGGTGCCACAACTTCTGCTGGGCCGTCACTTTCAACTCCTGCTGCACCGACTCCTATCAAGATCATACCTTTGCCTTGCGCATTAATCCACTTGAGGTCTATGAAGACGATCTTCATCTACTCAAGACGCACCACCTTACTTGATTGCGCTTCGCTTGGTGAAGACTCACAAGTTGCTCCCCCATACACCAAGATGGGAGAATCACTCTTCGGCATAACTTCACTTGGACTTGAGTGTTGATCAACACGCACTTAGCCTTGATCAACACATATAATCTTTTTCCCTTAGCCTTGACTCCAACATATGGAGATCAAGCAATGCTTATGGACACACCTACAGATATAGCTCAATACAAACATTATTCCATAGAGATTGTCATTAATTACCAAAACCACACATGGGGGCAAACATGCACTTTCAATCTCCCCCATTTTGGTAATTGATGACAATCCCTTATAAGAGGGTTTATATAATGAATTAAGCAACCTTGCAAGACAAACAAGTAAGGATGCAAGCGCATTAAAGGCAAATGCAACAAAAGCATAAAACCCAAATTCCCTTAAACCCTCTAAACTTCTCCCCCATTGGCATCAATTGCCGAAATGGGAAGAAAAATTTAGAAAGCCAATATAATATGAATTTCTAAAAAAAGTGTGCATTTCTCAAGATATGAGTGAAATCAAATGCACGTATCCAATGATGAATAGTTAGAGGAAATCAAACTATATTGAGGATCCAAAGATTGCAAAAAGATGAAATCATTCTAAACATCTCCACAAAGGAGATAGGAAAACGAAAAGATCCAAAGCGAGAGTTCTAAATAAAAATGGAGAAGCTCCCCAATGTTCATGCACTATTGACGAGTGCACAAATATGGAATCCTCGCTCCCCCAAAATCATCTAGAACATGCAACAAGTGCAATTGTGCATAAAGCAAAAGCAAATCATAGCACTTGCACCAAAGATATGGTTGAGCCAAAAGGAGATACCAATTTTCAAAGATTCAACATAAGATAGGCCCAACCGAGATAAAAAGAAGATCTTTAAAAGAGTATGTTCACAAGCTTAGGGATACCAATTGGAAACTAAAACCAATTGAAAATGCCAAAAACTAGTGAGAGCATTTAGCCAATAAAATTCAACATGCTCACCATGGTAAGCATGAGGTAAATATCCTCAACAAATACATGAGTGTGCAAAGATGCAAATAAAATTAAGATACACACTCATGAAGCAAATTTGGAGCTACCAAAGAATTATAGATAAAAATCAAGGTAGCTCAAAAGAAATAGGATACCAACTAAAAAGGGACCTCTCTCATATGTATAGGTTTCTAAGTAGACAAATCGTTGATGATTTACATCTATAAAGAAACATGTACATACAAAATGGTTAGAGAAAAGGAGAGCAAGGTATCCAAAAGGAAGTCATAAATATACAAACGAGATTGTTGCTTAAAAGCATAGCACATAGCTCGAATTTATCTCATTGTATATAAATGAATTTTCAAAAATATCAAAGACATCACACATATCACTAAGGGAACAAGAGATAGTGAAGATGCTTTGAGATAGGCAACAAGTACCAATGAAATAATACCAATTGAAGAAGGGTTTTTGCAATTTCATCACAAATATCACAAAGATATACCAAGTGAGGGAAATAAGCCAAAACCACAACAATTGCATATAATTAGAAGCTTTCATGCCAAGAAGCAACCTACACAAGGTTGAGACTAGAAAAGTATGCATGAGGTAGATACTTGTTACCGAGATACATTGATGATGAAGAAGATGAGAGTTTATTTATCATCAAAGCTTGACTCCAATAATCACATGGTGAGAACACCTTCCTTATGAATGAGGCAAGCATCCAATGCATCTCCATTGTACCTAAAACACAATTCAAGCACAACATGGTTCCCAAACTCATTGGGTCTCATAGTAGTTAGATAAACTACAATATATTGGAAACACTCCACATAAATATGTGCATATATATATGAAATTGAATTTCATGCACATCTTAGCCGATTTAGGATTCGGTGGAGTATTCCCTATATATTGGATCAAGAAAGACTATCATGCCATAACAAATATATACTAGTAAATATGCATGCATAGACTTACGAGAACCAAGAGAGATACAATTTGGACAAAAACACCAAGTAAACCAAGAAGAGGGCATACCAAAGTGTGACACAAAAAGGTTGTCCAAGTTATATCAAAATCCAAGTCAACACATGATCTAGGACAAATCAAATCAACACATGAAGAGATAAGACACCAATTGAAAATACGATACCAACTAGGAGAGAAGATACCAAGAAGAGGGTAATACTTGGCCGGAATCAAGTAAAGTAAAATAAAGCAAAAAAGCATAAAAAATCCCACAATAAATATCAATTAAAACAAATATCTATAGAGGAGATATTAAATTCCAATTAATACCAATTGAAGGTACCTAGGCAAGGCTAATGAGCATATACAATAAAGGAAAGAGACATGCTCAAAGGATTTTCTCATTCTATAGGATAAACATAAAGCAAGAAATGAGAAAGCAAACTCCCGAAAGAGAGCAAGGTTACACCAAATAAACCTAACACCCTCTACACTTTTCATGATGGCACAAAGCATTTAAAACGAAAAAGATTTTTCTTCCATAAACACATAAGATAGAAATTAAATGCCAATTGAAAGGATCACATGTTGATATATAGGATAGTGTTCTAAATAAAAAGGAATGCTCCCCCAAGATTCATGCATTATCTTTGATATTTGCATTTGAATACAAAATTCACGCACAAGGGATCATTACTCTCCATATTTTATTTACAACACTAAACACTACCAATTGAAAAATAGGATCCATGCAAGAGGCAAGGAAGGCAATGAGAGTCAAAATAAAAACACTTGGCAATAAATAAGGCAATTCAACGCAAGAGCCAATATGAAGATGAACAAAAATATTCTACCACAAAAGTGAATATCAATTGTCCAAGGACAATGAGTATAAGGAAATATTTTCCCGGTGAGTAGAGATATACAAGTTCATCTTCACACGATAAATCATATGGCAAGAGATAAGAATTAAAACACCATATTTTAATAAAGTTTGTTGGTAGTTTCAACTATTCAAACCAATCGGAAAGGCCATGGTTAGAATAATATGGAACAAATGGTTTCTCATATAATATATGGAAATGCATATTAGAGAAAAACCATACCAAGAAAACTCACACAAACAAGAGCCAAAGGATAACCAAAAGGAAAAGTGGAACTTGTTCGAGCCAACATGCCACATAGGAAAGAGATAATTTATAATATCAAATCTAAGTGGCAAACCTCAAATGTTCACATTTTGTGGGATTGTAATATGCACATAGCTTATTACTCCCTCATAATGTGATAATTCATTTTATCTAGACAAGAGGCAAATAAAACCAACTAGAGAAGTTAATGGACATTGTAGAATTTGAATTTCTCATGAATATGACATACCACATAGTAACTAGATAATATTGATATATCAATACAAGGTGGTGTGCCTCATGTACACACATTTTTAGGTTTGTGAGGTGTACAAAGCACATCACTCCCCCAAAATGGGATAGTCCATTAATATCTCAAAGAGCCAAATGAAATCCACAGAAGATCCAATAAGGCTCAACACACAAGTTACACATACATGATGCGCATATTAACATACACAAACTTGATTGCTCAAGGTAAGTAATAGGCACAACATATACAAGCACATGATAGGAACAAAACTAACACATGAAAGGGAGCAAGCAACTTTCAAAGTATATATGAATTAAATACAAGTTACTGCAAGGAGGAAGCATTGGATATGAGATAGAGAAATATATTCCAATTGACTTGGCTTGATGAAATAATACTCATGAAGATACCTTAATTCTTCAAAGATAACCAAGTCGCCAATGTCCTCCTACAACACCTATTGATCAAGTTGAAGCTTGTTGGTCCCCAAGCAAGTTGGGTCCGAAGAGGTTAGTCACAATAGGCTTGGCAACCCAAATGGTTCTTTTCTTGACACCACTTTGAGTACCAACATATTTGGTAAACACATTGCCAACTCTATCCTTCCCAAGACAATAATCATCATCAATTAAGACGGGGTTGGATGGGTTACCGATAGTGCATGAAGAAGCAAAGTGACCCTTGCCACGACAAAGGTAGCAACATCGACTCTTCTTTTTCTTCTTAATAGGCTCCTCAACTTGAGGAGCATTGGCTTGAGTCTTCTTAGGAGGTGGCCTTTGTTCAACACGTGGTGGAGCATGAGCTTGAATAAGAGGCCGCTTCCCTAGTTGCTTCTCACTAAGAGGCTTCTTCTTCATTGGGCAATCCCGAACATGGTGCCCTTCTAGCTTGCACTTGAAGCAAATGATTTTGGCCGGATTTTTGACTTGTACTTGGCCCTTCTTCTTATCAATCTTGGACTTGCTCTTGTTGTTGGAGTTGAATCCAAGTGCACTCTTGTCATTGGGCGATTGTTGCGCACTCAACATGTTGTCAAGTGCAGTCTTCCCTTCATGACGCTTTTCCAAGCCTTTCTTCATAGAAGTAACTTGGGCCTTGAGCTCTCCTCTTTTCTCTACATGGTTAGTGACAATACAAGTAATAGAGGAGGTAGATGCATCATTGTTAGAGCAACAAGGCAAAGAAAGTAATTCATCACAAGATGTGCCAACATTACGAGTGGATGAACTACTAGGACTAGCACATGGCAATATAGCATTTTTAGTTAAAGTTGTGCAATCATCCACATGAGGCTCAAAAGATGTTACCTTCGTAGTGATGGCCTCATGAGCTAAGTTTAGACTAGCATAGGATGCTAGAAGATCATCATTAGAGTTAGATAGCTTTTCATGACTTTCTTCCAACTTCCCATACTTGCTAGTTAGCAACTCAAGTTGAGCCCTTAGCTCAACATTATCCTTCAAAATAGATGCTTCACAAGAAGTGGAGTTAGTAGCACAAGCATTATTAACATTAGGAATGGAAGAAGAAAACTTGGCAAGCTCTTCCTTAAAGCTAGCATTTTCCTTTTGCGTGACTTTATATTTAGCATGAGCATGGTCACGTTCTTTAATGATTTTAGCAATAATTTCATTGTGAGACTCCTCAATAGATTCTAGTTTATCCTCAAGAGAAGCCCGAGTCTCTTGTTCTTCCTCAAGAGCATCCTCTAAAGATGCTTTTTCATTCGCATCCTCTCTTTCAATCCTTCCCTTTTCTTCAAGGCTTGCTTCCAAAGCCTTAATAGTATCCTCGCGCTCAACAAGGGTGCTCATGATTTCATAGAGGTTATCACAAGCATTTTTATTCTTTGAAAGAGCCTTAAGAACCATTAGACCTTTATTATGAAGGAGAGCATCATCATTTTCTTCATCATCATTATTATTATCATCATCATCATTATTATTATCATCATCATTACTTGAAGATTTAGCCATAAGGCAATAGGTGGTGGATGAAGAAGAACAATTAATTAATGAACTACTCAAGTTCACATCTTGTTCCATAGCTAATTGGGTTTCCTCTACATTTTTTTTCATACAAGATTTAGAGGGAACACAAGCATTTTTATCATGGCAACAAGCTAAAGCAAGCATATCATCAAGAGATTTATCCATGCAATTTTTGAATGATATACAAGGACTACCAACACTAGCATGTATGGCATTTATAGTGCTATGTGTGTTTAGGTCCAAAGATAGAGCATTGCAATGAGATAGAGATGAAGTATAATCAATAGAATATTCACCATCAACAAAGCAATTTCTATCACCACTCACCATATCATTACCGTGTGACAAATCACATGTTGGTGAAGTGGACGAAGATGAGAACTCATCACGACCGGAGGTGGAGGGAGAACAATCATCCTCAATAGTGTTGGATACTCCATATTTATCTTGAAGTTTGGTCCAAAGCTCATGAGCGTTCCGGAGAGGCATGATTGACTCAAAAACTACAACACTCACAAATTTCCAAAACTCATTAGTAGCTAGAGCATCTAGATATAAGTTTTTCTCATCCTCTAAAGTCGTACTTTCGTAATCCTTTGGAGGAGAAAAACCTATATCTAAGATACGCTCAATATTGGGGTCCAAGACCCGTAAGTGACTAAGCATATGAGTTTTCCAAACATTAAAATTCGTGCCATCGAATATAAAAGTGTGATCATGCACTAATCCTCTAAACGACATCATTACTCTCTAGGCGGTAAAGCCAAACAAGAGAGCCCAGGCTCTGATACCAATTGAAAGAACAAACGATGCCGAGATGTCGCCTAGAGGGGGGGGGGGGGTGAATAGGCGATTAAAACTTTTCCGGTTTAAGGCTTGATAATTGCGGAATAAAACTAGATGTTCAAATTAACAAGCCATCAACCTAAATAAACTAGGCTCGCCTATGTGCACGAATAATTTATGCTAAGCAAGGCAAGCAACAAGGTGATAGCAAGATATAAAGCTTCAAGCATGAAGGCTATCACAATGTAAATTGCATAAGTAAATAGCTCGGGTATAGAAATAACCGAGGCACGCGGAGACGAGGATGTATTCCCGAGTTCCTCCTTATAAAGGGAGTACGTCTCATTGGAGGGGTGTGAGCTCGCCACAAGAGGCCTACTCAAGATGCCACAAAGGCCTGACCCAATTCTCCGCTGAACCTCACCCAAGGGTTTGGTTCACCTTCCACTATCGGAATCCTTCAAGGCGGAATCCGAAGCCTTTACACCGTTCTTGGGGCACACACCCACAACTCAATTGGGGGCTCCCAAATCTTGCCGAAGCTTCACAACTCGAAGGCTTCGCGGCACACCAACCGTCTAGGGTACACAAAGCACCCAAGAGACACAAGCTCTTGGGAACACAATGCACCCAAGAGTAATAAGCTTCTCAACCTTCAATCCCATGAATCTTCGTGGAGAGCACAACCCGATGCAACTAATGCAAAAGACAAGAACACACTAAGTGGTCAAATCCTTCTCTCCAAAATCCATCCAAAGCAACTAATGATATGGAGGGATTTAAGAGGAATAACAAAGAGGAGAAACACTAAGAACTCTAAGAACTAGATCCACTAGGTTCCCCTCACTTAGAGGAGAGATTGTTTGGTGGAAACGTAGATCTAGATCTCCTCTGTTGAATACCTAAATTTGGGCAAGAATAATTGGAGGCATTGAGAGAAATCAAGCTCACAAGTTTGCAACAATGGAGGAGAGAGAGAGAGAGAGGTGAGTTAGCTGACCTCTTGGGGAAGAAGGGGGCTATTTATAGCCCCCCCAAAAAATGTGACCGTTGGAGCAGCGAGGGGCCGGAATTTCCGCTGTGTACACCGGAACTTCCGGTGGTCCGGAAATTTCCAGAGCAAACCTCCGGTGCAAAGATCCGGACCCCCTCCAGAGAAGAAACGCGAAAACGACTTAGCCAAATTTTCCTGGAACCGGAACTTTCGGACCAAGGACCGGAATTTCCGGACCCCCGGAAATTTCCGGGGAAACTTCCGTGACAAATTTCCGGAACCCCTCCAGAGAGAAACACCAAAAAGACTTAGCCAAAAAAAGCTCAGATGAAAATATGGGCCGGAACTTCCTGTGCTTGGGCCGGAACTTCCGGGGGCCGGAATTTCCGGCCTCAGGGCCGGAACTTCCGCCCCACTGAAAACTGCAGAAAATGCAAAACGAAAACGGGCCTATCTTTCGCGTCCGGACTCCGTTTTCGATGATCTTGGGCTCGTTAGACTTGTAATGACGAGCTCTACAAGGATATATAGAAAAACATCATAGTCCAACAAGGGAGGATAAAACCAAATGGAGAAAGGTAAAACCTCTATGAAATACGAACCAAAAAACCACCAAAACCAAAAATGCAATAGGAGGCGCATATGAAAACCGTTTTCGATGAACTTGGCCTTGTCATGACAAGCATGACAAGCACCAAGACCAAACCACGATAAGAGCCAAATAAGAACCAATAAACATGATTGCAAGGACGCAAGCAAAGGTTTGAGCTCTCCATGAACGATACGATCAAGATACTCGGTCGACATCCCCTCTTGATAGTACGGTTAACTATCCTACAATCCGGTCTCTCACTAACATCATGAGACCGGTAAAATAGAAAGTATATCAAGATCATACCTTTGCCTTGCACATTAATCCACTTGAGGTCGATGAAGACGATCTTCATCTCCTCAAGACGCACCACCTTCCTTGATTACGCTTCGCTTGGTGAAGACTCACAAGTTGCTCCCCCATACACCAAGATGGGAGAAGCACTCTTCGGCATAACTTCACTTGGACTTGAGTGTTGATCAACACACACTTAGCCTTGATCAACACATATAATCTTTTTCCCTTAGCCTTGACTCCAACATATGGAGATCAAGCAATGCTTATGGACACACCTACAAATATAGCTCAATACAAACATTATTCTATAGAGATTGTCATTAATTACCAAAACCACACATGCATGGGGGCAACAATAACTTTCAGCCTTTAGATCCTTCATCCATCCTTGCTGTTGACTATAGCCGACTTCGTATCCGCGATAACAAGTCCTTCATGGAGGCATGGGAGGAAGCCTCCAAGCTGAATGAAGAAGCCACACGGCTGAAAAATGAGGAGTTGTCGAGTATGATGGCCCTCAAGATGATTCAATATGTAAGTTTCTCTTTCTTTCTTTACGCAATTTACCATTTCCTCTATATCAGTAGCCCCCAAGCACCTAACTGAGGTGACTTGCAGCTAAGATAGGTGCTTTTACTGTCAACCACTTGCTTAGAAAACTGAACTTCATGCTGTAGCCCCCAAGCGCCGAGTCGTTTAGCCTGCGACGACTGGGAGCTTTAAGACTTTGTATTTCAACTGCTTTAATACTAAAAAATCTGATCCTTGAGTAGCCCCCAAGTGCTGGGTTGTTGGCCTGCGAAAACTCGGAGCTACCATCTGTATTGTGTGTAGGATAAACTGAAATTTGAACCCTTGTATCCCCCAAGTGCCGAGTTGTTGCTTTCAACATCTTGGGACTCATAATCTTCTCTTGATAAATGTAGAAAAATCTGGACTTGTTGACTTGAAAAGAACTTCCTGTAGCCCCCAAGTGCCAAGTTGTTGACTTTTGACGACTTGGAGCTACCTCTTGAACTAAACCCTGAACTTGTTGATGTTGTACTTGTAGAATACTGTCTCTCAAATGAAGTGAGCCATGAAAGAACTTGAGGACAAGGTGGCTGCTTCCGCTAGGGCTGCCCTTACTGAGAAAGAACACTCCCTCCAGCTTGAGGAGGACTTGAAAAAAGTCTGTGCCGAGCTTGAGGACTTGAAGAAGGAGGCTGCCAATAAGAAGATTGCTGAGAAGGAAATCAAGGACCTGAATGTTGGCTTGGACTGCTGTCGCACGGGAATCAGAGCGATGACCCAGCGGATATTTGGTAAGCACTCTCTCCCTTTATGCATGCTTAATTGTTTTCTTTGAAGTGCCATCTTCTGATTTGTTTCTATTTTTACTTTGTCAGGTCCAACTTCTCCAAAATTAAAGCTGTCCATCGGCAACCAATTGAATGAGCTCCTGGATTATTGCCATGGACTCCAAGAAGGTGCTCATGCCATCGTTTGGTATCTGCATCCCAAGGATCAGTGCCCTTCTAAGTCGGAATAGCTTGTAAAGGAGTTGTCTCGGGCTCCTGGGTATGTCTTGGCGTGGAAGCAGTCCTCTTTGTGGCGGGTAGCAATCCGAGTCCTTGCTCTGGCCCGCAGCTACTATCCAAATGTGGTGGAGCCGGCGTTGCTCACTTTGAGGAAGCCGGAACAGCATGAAGATGGCTCTCCCTTCACCAAGGATGAGTTCAAGGCTCGGGAAGTAGATGTCCGGCCTTTTGCCTGTGAAATTGCTTCCAAGATGCATCCTGATCTGTGGACTCACCACTATGATGCGGACAGCAAGAGAGCTGGTCGGTTACTCCTCCTGCAGTAGACTTTGGACGTCCCTCTCAGGTGAATGCTGGTGCCACAACTTCTGCTGGGCCGTCACTGTCAACTCCTACTGCACCGACTCCTTCTCGAGTTCGTCCAGAGGCTGGCGGTGACTCCCAACAACAAGAAGGAGCTGCTCAAGTTGTGAAGAACCCATTGGATCCATAGAGCTTAGCTCAAGGGACTGCGGCCAACGCTCCTCGTGCTGATGAAGTTGCGGTAAAGGACTCCTCTGCTGCTGAAGAAAATCCAACTTCTGGTCTGACTCCTGCGCAAAAAGAAAATGCTTCTGTGGAGAAGGATTATCCTTTGGATGACTATTAACTGTAATGCTTAACTTATGCCGCTTGTTCGACTTATTTGGCTACTGGTTGTAAAAACTTATGATTTTGGTATTGGAATATTTGGCGACTTGTTTTTATGTGATGGACATGCTGGTGTCCGTTTAATACAAGTCTTTATGGTTCTTATAACCCTTCTGATGTTAATCTGAATAAGTAGGCCTCGCATGACCGTGCTAATAGTTTGCTCTGACAAGATCGTGACCTCCTAAGTCCTTTTAGGCTTCATAGGAATTTTGAAACAAGTCACGCCTTTAGGCTAGCCATATTGTAAGAGGTGCATCTAACTTATCAGTTAAAATCAGGAACAAGTTGGCTTTTTGCTAGGTCCGAGAGTCTAAAGCTTGAATTTTTTCTGAAAGACAAGCCCCCAAGGACCTTATGATCAAAGTTAATAAAATAAAGTGCACGTACTGAGTGACTCGACAAAAACTCTTACTGTAGAGAAGCCAGCTCTATTCCCTTGATCATAATAAACGTGTTACAATGTTGCCTAGCTCTTTGGGCTCTTTGCTAACTTGTACACTTTGCTTACATGATTTTAATAGTAAGGACGTAACTATGCTATGTTCCAGGGCCTCTTTGCCTCTACGTAGGGGTCCATCATATGAGTTGTGTCAGCTCCTTCACATTCTCTTGCTAGCTCTCATACGTCTACTAGATAGTACGACCCGTTGTGCAAGTTCTTCCTGATGACGAACGGTCCTTCCCATGGTGGGGACAACTTGTGCATCCCTTCCTTACTTTGGACTAGGCGAAGCACTAAGTCTTCTTCTTGGAAAGTCCGACTCCTGATTCGATGAGCGTGATATCATCTTAAGTCATGTTGATAAACTGCAGATCTCTCGAGGGCTAACTCCCTTGCTTCTTCAGGTGCATCTACCTAGTCCTGGCGAGCGAGTTCGTTCTCTGTCTCGACATAATTGGCAACTCGTGGTGAGTCGTGAAGCAGGTCACTGGGCAAGACTGCTTCCGCTCCGTAGACCATGAAGAACGACGTGAAGTTGGTAGATCTGTTAGGAGTCGTCCGTATGCTCTAGACAACTGCTGGTAACTCCTCAACCCAACACCCGGTTGCTCGTAACAGGGGAACTCGTGGTCTGGGCTTGATCCCTCTGAGTAACGCCTGATTGGCACGCTCTGCTTGCCCATTGGACTGTGGGTGCGCAACTGAGGCCAGATCGAGTTGGATGTTGTTTTGTCCACAGAACTTGGCCATCTCTGCAACTCATAAGTTGGTTCCATTGTCTGTGATTATGCTATGTGGATACCCAAAGCGTGTAGCTATCTTCTTGATGAACCTGACAGCTGATGCTGCATCAACTCGGCTGACGGGTTCAACTTCAATCGACTTGGTAAATTTGTCAACTGCAACCAATAGGTGAGTCTTCTGGCAAGGCCATTTTGAAAAGGGACCCACCATATCAAGCCCCCAAACTGCAAATGGCCAAGTAATAGGAATAGTCCTGAGCTATTGTGCCGGCACATGATCTTGTCTTGCATACCTTGGACATCCATCGCAAACTTGGACTATGTTCGCTGCGTCTAAGTGTGATGTCAGCCAGAAGAAGCTGAGCCTGAAAGCTTTTGATACTAAGGACCTCGTTGATGCGTGGTGGCCACAATCTACTGCGTGAATTTCCTGCAGGATCTATCGGCCTTCTTCAGGGGACACGCACCGCTGATAAACTCCAGTAGTGCTTCGTATGAACAGCTCCCCATCTATCACCGTAAAGGACTTGCATCGTCTGATAAGTTGTCTTTTTTTAACTTCATCCTCTGGGAGTTTGTAACATCCCAAAAGTAATCCCCTTTTAATTTTATTGCTTGTTGATTTTAATTGTTGCATCATCATGACATCATCATGCCTTGGTTGCATTTGTTGCTTTTCCAAATTTCAAAATAAATAATATGGTTTAATTTATGTCACCACCACTTGTGTGCTCAATAATTTTGCAAACAAACAAATAAAACCAACTTTAATTTCTTGTGAAGCTAATAAATAAGTTTACCAAGTTTGTGTTGTTAATATAATTATTTTGGTACAAATAAAATGGCCTCTATTTTGTTTTCCCTCTTTATCTCTTCTTCTTATTTTCTGTGGGAAAAGGAAATTTGCAAAGGAAAAAAATGGAAGCAGCCGCATCCCTCTCTTCCTCTCCTTCTTGGCCCAGCCAGAGCAGCCCACCAGCCCTCGCAGCCCAGCATCATGCTCCTGTTGGCCTTCTTCTCGTACGGAGACACATCACGTCGCTGTCATCCTTCCGAGCTCTGCCGTCACCCGCGCCTCCCATGCCACGCCACCCACCTTACTCTTCCTATAAAGCAAGCCACCCCGGGTGCCTTTTTCCCCAAACCCTAGCTACCCCTTCCTCTCTCCCTCTTCCGCCGCCGCCACCCTTTCTCCTCTCCTCCCTCTCCGTTTCTCCCTCCGTCCCGAGCCCCACCAAATCCAGCCGGAGGAGATCGACACTAGGGAAGCTGGCATGGATGACGCACCGGGCTAGCCGCGGAGGAGGAGCACGTGGACATCGTCGACACGCCGAGAGCCAGGAGCTACAGCCGGAACCGATCGAGCGCGCCGAGGTCTTCTTCTTCTTCTTTTTCCCCGACGCCGCCGATCTTCCTCGAATCCCCACCGCCGTGGTCGACCTCGGGCACGAACTACTACAGCAGCACCACCTCGGTGAGCTAACCTTCCAATTCCCGGCGGAATCCCCCTCCTTTCCTTCCTCGCATGCACCTGCACGATCTGCACGCACACACACGCGCCGCCCGCCTTTGGTCGTCGCCGGCAGCCGCTGTCGCCGTCCGTTGGAAGTCTGAACCTTGGGTTCAGTCAAGTTCAGTTAACACCTGCAGATCCTCTTCTTAAGCCTCCGAGCGCCCCTTCAGAAATCGATCCGTAGCTAGCCCAGATGGTTCTGTTCCTTGCACGCGTAGATCGATCCCAGTTCGATTCCCCTTGTGGGCAAATTAAAACCCCCCTTTTTTCCCTTCTTGCGCAGTCACTGACAAGTGGGTCCGTGGGTCCCACCTGTCATACTGATAGGTAGAATCCATTTCGGCGAAAAATCAAAACCCCAGATCCAGATCTGAAGTTTTGCAGTTCGGCCCAGTTTTTGAAACCTTTTACATCTAGGCCCCTATCTTTATGTCCTGTCCTGTTTTTCACATATTTAATTCTTGGCCTTTTTGAATTAAAAAATTGCTATTTTGCTATTTAATTAATCTTGCAAAATTCATAACTTTTGTTCTACAATTCCAAAAATTATGAATTTTATATCAATCTGTAGCTAAAACTGTAATCTATCTGTTTATAATTTTCCATGAATTTAATAAACAAATTAACTTCGGGATAAATGGAAAATTCTTAATTGGACTTTAAAATTGCTTTAATTGCATTAGATGTTTATAATATTGCAATAAGGCACTTTAGCTTTGCCTAATAAAATGGTTAGCACTTTAAATTTCCGCATAATTAAAATGCTCATGTCATCATATTGATTGAAGCATTTGTATTGATTTGCCTTTTGTCATGTTTGGGGTTTCATCGTAGACGACGATTTTGCGACTCACGACGACACCTCTGAGGATCTAGCCCAGTACCAGGCTACTGAGCAACAAGGCAAGCAGCCCATCCCCCACCTTCTCATGTGATGCCTATGCCTTATCTGTTGTGTCTTACGATTCCTACTAGAATTGCATAGCCTGATAGCAGTCCAGTTATTCCCATATGCCTGCCTATATCCTTTTGTTTGAGTTACCTGCAGTTATCACCTAGCATGCTTAGGAGTTGTTTGTGGTTTATCTCATACTCTGTTGGTTTTTAGTTGGTATAGATTAATTAATTGAAGACATGCTATGTGGGTATAATTGTTATTATAATAAAGATAAGGCAGCGGCGGAAGGCCAACTATGGTGATTTGTTCTGCTAGTGTCGACTAGAACCCGAGTTCTTTTCCGCTTATCCAAGACTGAGCGCACTACCCACACGTGGGAAGACTTATGGAACCCCTCTCAACTTAGTACCGGATCAGCTACATTGCTTAGGGAGCCACAAGTAGTTCGGGTGTTTACCATTTGGAGCATACGCATAAGCATGTTACTGAAGATGAGAGGTTACAACTTGGGGGGCGCATATAGGTTTGCGGACCGTGCGTTAATCGCATGTGGATGGAGGGCAATCGTATGAGTGTTTCCTCCTGAAGCCGTTCACGCAACTTTTGGGCCCGCCAAGGAGCTTTGGCCGGGCTCCCGACGTGGATCAGTCTCAGATAGGTGGCTCCCTATTCAATGCTGTAGTGAAGGGAAGGGTTGTGTTGAGATATCCTTTGCCTTTGTGGCTTGTGGGTTGATCGAACGTGTATGGTTACTATGGTGTACCCCTGCAGGGTTAAATCTTTTCGAAAAGCCGTGTCCGCGGTTATGGACGACTTGGGTAATGTGCTGGCTAAAAATATCATAGATAACACCGTACCTCTTAAATAGTAATTTGCATAGTAAATAGCCTTACTCGAATAATAATATGATTAAAACTTGATCAATGTGTGAGTGCCCGGACTTCTTCCTCGTGGGCTCCTGATACGAGGGAGCTGTCTTAGGGCGGGTATTGTTTGGTGAGTAGTACAGGTTCTTCGAGTATGCGCTCTCTTTCCTTATTCTAAATAGACGGAAGTTGTAGTGTGTCCTCTGTAGATGTTAGGTGCTGCTGCAAGCCCACCATAAAGCCATCCTCTTTATCCAATTGCATGTGCACCGTTTTATTTTGCCCTTGTGCGTAAGACTTGCTGAGTACCTCCCGTACTTGATGTAGGGCTAGGCCCGATCTTCACGGATTTGAGGGGGGGGGGGGGGGGAACGGGGATGAACACGAAGAACACGGAGGGTAGCGAGGGAGATTCGTGGGCAAAACACAAGGATAACTAGCAAATCCTGCTAAGAACTCCACCCAACAACAAACCCTAAAAAAGGTAGCCTTTGGATCGAAGAATCAAAGCCAAACTTACTCTTGTTGAAACCGATTGCTCTTACCGGCCGGTCCACCGATCCAATAGAATCACCGCAGTGAAAGATTGGTTTGCACTACTAGAGACACCGCAGTGAAAGAGTAGCAACAACAAGATCTACCTCAACGAGGCACCCTAGCTACGAGGGAGGAGGAGCATAGCTCACACAAGTCTCAAATTCAGTCTAACCCGGAATGGGGAAAGTGGAAAGCTATTTATAGTCTATTACAAAACGGGCAGGAAAGGCGGGGAACCGGCCTGGGGGCCGGCCTAGGCCGGCCTGGAGGCTGGCTAGCTCAGGTGGGAAACCGGCCTGGGGGCCGGCCGGCTCAGGTGGGTGACCGGCCTAGGCCGGCCGGGAGGCCGGCTGCGTCGGGGGGTGGCCCGGCCTGGGACCGGCCCGGGGCCGGCTGGGAGGCCGGCGGCCTCTGGTGGGAGCCCGGCCTGGGGACCGGCCTGGGCCGGTTTGGAGGCCGGCCGCCTCGGGTGGGAGCCCGGTCTTGGGGCCGGCCTAGGCCGGCTGGGAGGCCGGCCACCCTGTCTTCGCCTCGCTCCTCCTCTTCTTGTCCATCTTCTTGGATCTCCCCTTGTTCATCTTCTCCATCATCTTGGACCTTCTCTTGGCCATCTCCTTGACTCCATTGTGGGTCATCATCCAGGTGGGTCCTGAGTATGCACAAGGTACCGGCATGAAGTAGCAAACCATTCGAAGGAAGATCGAGGTCACACATCGAGAGGAGCGAGTTCACCTTTTCATGAAGAGTCTTGACTCTTGATCTTGTCATTGGGCCATTCGGCGTGGTGTCCATGGTGTTGTCCACATGTGGGGCTACATCATCTCCCCCCCTTTGGAAAGAGTCGTCTTCGACTCGTCATCCTCTTGAACGCTTGCATCTCCGTGGAAAGGGGATAGGTCGGCGACGTTGAACATGTCGTGCACCAAGTACTTGGAGGTTGGGATATCGATCTTGTAGGTGTTGTCGTTGATGTGCTTGAGCACTTTGAATGGCCCGTCACTGCGAGGAGCAAGCTTGGATTTTCTTTCATCCGGGAAACGGTCCTTGCGGAGGTGTAGCCACACAAGATCTCCTTCTTCGAATATCATGGGCTTCTTCAACTTGTTGATCTTGGTAGCTTGGCGCTTGGTGTGCTCTTCTAGAGTTGCTCGAGTTGACTCATGTAATGTCTTCATGTAGTCGGCCCTTTTGTCGACGTCCATGTCGGTGCGCTCGTGTAGAGGAAGTGGTAGGATGTCTAGGGCGGTGTTGGGGTTGAACCCATAGACAACCTCGAACGGGCTTCGTTTGGTCGCCCGGTGGGTTGCACGGTTGTAGGCGAACTCGGCGTGCGGTATGCATTCCTCCCAACCTTTGAGGTTTGGCTTGATTAATGCGCGAAGGAGAGTTGATAAGCTTCGATTCACCACCTCGGTTTGGCCATCGGTTTGGGGGTGGTAAGCGGTGGAGAAGAGGAGCTTGACTCCTAGCTTTGCCATCAATGCCTTCCAAAAGTAGCTTGTGAATTTGACATCTCGTTCCGAAACAATGGTCTTCGGCACTCCATGTAGACGAACAATTTCCCTAAAGAACAAAGTTGCAATGTGTGAAGTGTGAAACAATGCGTATGTGGGAAATTGCTCAACACCCGTAACGTGGGGTTGGCTCTCATATATATATGTGTACAGATGTACAATACAAGATACAATACGTTGTACAAAAGCCTATGTAAACATACAGTCTAACACCCTCCCTCAATCTTAACTGTGCCCAGAAATACAAAGCAAGTTAAGATTGCGTCTACAATTCTCAAACTGAGGCTGAGACAGTGGCTTAGTGAAGATGTCAGCAAGTTGGTCCTTAGACGAGACAAACTTGATTTGAAGTAGCTTCTGTGCAACGCGTTCCCTCACAAAATGATAGTCAACTTCGATGTGTTTCGTTCGGGCATGAAATACCGGATTAGATGAGAGGTATGTGGCTCCAATGTTGTCACACCAAAGAACTGGAGGTTGGTCCTGAGAGATCCCCAACTCTCTCAACAGAGACTGTACCCATATGAGTTCAGCCGTGGCATTGGCAACTGCTTTATATTCAGCTTCAGTACTACTGCGAGACACTGTAGCTTGCTTGCGAGCACTCCAGGCGATCAAATTTGGACCAAAGAAGACTGCATATCCCCCCGTGGATCGCCTGTCATCAGGATTACCAGCCCAGTCGGCATCAGAAAAGGCTGAAAGCACACAGGAGGGTGCCGACCGAAGATGCAAACCATACGAGACTGTGGAGCGCACGTACTGAAGAACACGCTTCACAGCTGTCCAATGGGTGTCCCGGGGAGCATGGAGGAACTGGCACACATGGTTGACTGCATAGGATATATCAGGCCGTGTGATAGTCAGGTACTGAAGACCACCAACAATACTGCGGTACTCAGTAGCATCATCAGCTGAAAGAGGAGAACCATCAAGGGCTGATAACCGATCAGTGGCTGACATAGGAGTGGTAGCAGACTTGCACTGCAACATGCCAGCGCGACGTAACAAGTCCTGAGAGTACTTCTGCTGAGTAAGAGTCAAACCACCAGCAGAGTGAGACACTTCCAAACCAAGGAAGTAATGCAGAGTACCCAGATCCTTGATAGCAAAATCACCACTCATAGCAGATATCAGGCGATCAGCAGCAGTGACTGAGGAACTGACAAGAATGATATCATCAACGTACACCAGTAGGTACATAGTTACCTCAGGCCTCTGAAGCAGGAACAGTGATGTGTCAGCAGTAGAAGGCACAAAACCATGAGCACGAAGAGCTGAACCAAGACGAGCATGCCAAGCACGAGGAGCCTGCTTAAGCCCATAAAGAGACTTCACCAGGCGACACAGATGATGAGGATGTACAGGATCAACGAAACCAGGGGGCTGACGCATATAAACCTCTTCCTCCAAGACACCGTGGAGAAAAGCATTCTGGACATCCAGTTGGCGCAGAGACCATCCTCGTGTAACTGCTAACGAGAGCAGGAGACGGATAGTAGTAGGTTTGACAACAGGACTGAAGGTGTCCTCATAGTCAAGACCATACCGCTGTTTGAATCCTTTGGCCACCAACCGTGCCTTGTACCGTTCAATGGAGCCATCAGCATGTTTCTTGACCTTGAATACCCACTTGGAGTCAATAATATTAACACCAGAGCGTGGAGGAACGAGCCGCCAAGTATCATTTTTAAGGAGCGCCTGAAACTCCTGCTCCATTGCATTGCGCCAATGGGGAATCCCCAAAGCAGCTTGATAGTGTCGGGGTTCAGCAGTGGGATCCTCCTGAGAATGTGCTATACAGGCCGCAATCCACGCGACCGTGCCATCGGTGCGTCGTCGCGGTTGGAAGATGCCATTTTGACTGCGGGTGCGTGCACGCTGCGCCACAGGTACAACAGGGGCAGGATGTTCCGTAGCAGTCACCGGGAGCGACGGAACAGGAGACGGCGCAGCAACCAAGCGATCCTTGTCACATGGGCCGGGAAGGGGAGTCGAAGGCGGCCCACCGCAAGGCGACGCGGCAGTGGGCGAGGAAGGCCCACCGCGAGGCGAGGCGGCAGTGGGCGACGCAGCAGAGGGTGCCGCACGGGGCGAGGCGGCCGCAGGTGAGGCCGGCCCACCAGACGAGGTGGGCGATAGTGGCCCATCCGGGTCCGAAGCGGGGGAGGCCAGAACCGGATCGATGCCTGGGGTGCGTGCAACCGTGCATGGATCATGCACGCAATCCACGTCCGGCTCTAGCGACGCGCGATCGACATCCGACTCGGGGGACAGGTCGGTGGCATCCAGAAGCTCCAGGCGAGCTCCACGACCAGTACCTGCACCATGATTAGGGAGCAAAACAGGAGAATGTGCAGCATCTACAAATTGATCAGGCAATGGTGGAGAGGAGTGCACATGCGGTGACGGGGTGTGAACAGGAGCCGAAAGTGCAGAAAAAGGAAAAATACTCTCATCAAACACGACATCACGAGAAATGTAGACGCGGTTAGACGGAATATGAAGGCATTTGTACCCTTTGTGGAGAGAACTATACCCAAGAAAAATGCACTTTTTAGATCGGAACTCAAGTTTACGACTGTTATATGGCCGGAGGTGAGGCCAACATGCACATCCAAACACCTTAAGAAATGTGTAGTCTGGGATTTCATTAAGCAATAACTCGAGCGGGGTTTTCATGTGAAGAAGTCGTGTAGGAAGCCGATTAATGAGGTAACAGGCGGTAGAAAAAGCATCACTCCAAAATCGAAAGGGAACGGAGGCATGAGCTAATAGAGTTAGGCCAGTTTCTACAAGGTGGCGATGCTTACGTTCGGCTGCGCCGTTCTGTTGGTGTGTATGTGGACAAGACACACGGTGCGAGATCCCCAGCTTATTAAAGAAAGCGTTGAGGTTGTGATACTCACCCCCCAGTCTGACTGAACATGAATTATCTTATGCTTAAGGAGACGCTCGACATGCGCTTGAAATTGCAAGAATACATCGAACACATCAGATTTGCGCTTAAGAAGATAAAGCCACGTAAAACGACTGTAAGCATCAATAAAACTGACATAATAATTGTGACCACTAACAGAGGTTTGTGCAGGTCCCCAAACATCTGAAAACACAAGCTCAAGTGGAGTTTTAACTACACGACTCGACTCTGAAAACGGAAGCTGATGACTCTTGCCTTGCTGACAGGCATCACAGACTGTATCAACTTGCTTATTAGGAATAACTGGAAGCTCATGACGATGTAGCACATGGCGAACTATAGGAGTTGCCGGATGACCAAGACGCGAGTGCCAATGAGATGGTGAAACACGAACGCCGCTGAAAACTTGAGAGACTGGCGGCGGCACATCAAGCACATAAAGACCATGGCGAAGGCGACCTCTAAGCAGAACGTCCCGAGTGTCCCGATCCTTAATAAAAAAGTGGAAACGGTGAAATTCAGCAAAGACATTATTGTCACGAGTAAGCTGTGGAACGGACAATAGATTACGTGCAACGGAGGGGACACGAAGGACATTAAGAAGATGCAATTTTTTTGAGGTGTGAGTAAGAAGAGATGCCTGACCAATATGTGAGATGTGCATACCTGCTCCATTGGCGGTGCGGACTTGGTCATGCCCGCGGTAAGGCTCCTGAGACGAGAGCTTGCCCATCTCATTGGTGAGGTGAGTGGTAGCTCCAGTGTCCATGGTCCATGCGGGGTCGATGGAGTAGGACGGCGTGTAGCCCATGTAGGACTCCTGGGTCACATTAGCAGCCTGCTTCTCATTGCCCTTGCCATTGTTGCCGACGCCCATGAAGTCTTGCTTGAAGCGACGGTGACAGCGGGAGGCTATGTGGCCATCAATACCACACAACTGGCAGGGCTGCTGTAAACCGCAGCCACCACAGCAGGCCCGGGGTCGTCCACCCGTGGTGATGATGTTGGGGCGCGGAGAGGAGGAGCCAGCAGGCGCCGGCTTGCCAGCACCGTCAGCACCAGCGGCTGGCTTGTGGGACTTGCCACCCCCACGGAACGCCGCGTTGGCAGAGGAGAAGCTGGGGCTCGAGCGACGCGCCTTGTAGCGCTGTTCCGACGCAAGGAGGCGAGCAAAGAGCTCACGCGGCGGAATCGGAGTGTCACGGCCGTTGATGTTCTCCACAAGAGAGTCATACTCGCCGTCGAGGCCATTGACGATGTACGAGGTGAACTCCTCGGGACGAAGAGGCTGACCGATAGAGGCGAGTGTGTCCGCCAGGCCGGTGATCTTGTTGAAGTACTCGGTGATGGTAAGATCAAGGAGTTTTTCCTCGCCGAGCTAAGTGCGTATAGCATGTGCCCGTGCCGTAGACTGGGAGGAGAAACTGGTCTCAAGAGCAGCCCAGGCGTCACGGGAGGTGACGGCGAAGATCACAAGCGAGGCGACGCCCTCGGTAAGAGACGACAGTATGGCCGAGAGTATGGCCTGGTCCTGCGCCACCCAGGCATGATAAGCCGGATGAGAGGGCGGAGGACACGGTAGTGTGCCGTCGACGAAGCCATCGAGGTAGCGGCTACGAAGAAGAGGCATCACTTGAGCCCGCCACGATAGATAGTTATCCGTCGTCAACTTCACCGGGATGAGGTGGGCGAAGTAGAACGTCGGCGGCGGACCACCCGGGGAAGTAGCAGCCGGGGCAGTCTCGACGTGAGCCGGTGGAGGCGGCGCCAGGGTCGGCACACCGTAGAGCCCCGGATAGGGGGCAGCCGGGGGTGCCTGGTACGGCGCCAGAGCGAACGACGGCGTTGGCGCGTAGGAGGGCGGGGTCATGGGTGACCGCGCGCCCATAAGCATCTGATACGAGGGCGCGGGTGGAGGCTGGGCCGGTGCAGGAAACGCCGGATGAGGCACGGGTGTGGTGGTGTAGACCCCGTGCCAGTATGGCGCGTCCATGGACGGCGCAGCAGATGGGATGGCGACGGACGCGGACGCCGCGAGCGTGGCAGCAGCAGACGGCATCGCCGGGGATAGGGAGGCAGACGACGGGGACGCCACAGCTGAGGACAGAGGCTGCGGCAGGAAGCCCGACGGCGGCGCGATCTGCCCCGAGAACATCGCGCCGGCGCTCAACGTGGAGACGAGGCCGAGGTTCGCGGTGCCGGGGGCGGTGCCACCATTAAGGAGGCGAAGCAGGGTAGGAGGAAGAGCAGCTACGGCCGGCGCCATGGAGGTGGCCGAGGCAGCGGATGCCGCGGCGGCGGCGGCGGCCGATGAAGGTGCAGCGGAAGACATCGTAACCCTAGGCTAAACTGATACCATGTGAAACAATGCGTATGTGGGAAATTGCTCAACACCCGTAACGTGGGGTTGGCTCTCATATATATATGTGTACAGATGTACAATACAAGATACAATACGTTGTACAAAAGCCTATGTAAACATACAGTCTAACATGAAGCATCGTTGGTCTTATTGCAAGGAATAAAATGTGCCATTTTAGAGAAGCGATCGACAACAACAAATATTGAATCTTTGCCATTTTTTGTTCGAGGTAATCCTAATACGAAATCCATGCTAATGTTGGACCAAGGTGTGTGTGGTATTGGTAAAGGCATATAAAGACCATGAGAGTTCAACGTGGACTTAGCTTTGAGGCAAGTTGGGCAACAGCGCACCAAGCGCTCCACATCACGCGTCATCCTTGGCCAAAAGTAGTGTGTAGATAGCATGGCGATTGTCTTGTCACGTCCAAAGTGTCCCATGAGGCCCCCACTAAGTGATTCCTGCAAAAGCAACAAACGGAGCGAGGACTCGGGAATGCATAGTTGTAGCCTTAACAAGAACCCTTGTGCAAGTAGAAATCATCGTATCCTTTGTCAATTGTGCACTTTGTAAAGATAGGACCAAAGAAAGGATCGAAGCATAGAGTTCTTTAAGGTCATCAAGGCCCAAAACGTTGATTTCAAGTTGGGTGAGTAAAATCATTTTGCGGGAAAGAGCATCCGCAACTATATTGTCCTTGCCTTTTTTGTACTTCACCACATAGGGAAAAGACTCGATGAATTCAACCCATTTGGCATGCCGTTTGTTCAAATTGGCTTGGGTTTTCAAATATTTGAAAGATTCATGATCGGAATGGATAACAAACTCTTTGGGCCAAAGGTAGTGTTGCCACACTTCCAAAACACGGACTAAGGCATAGAGTTCCTTGTCGTAGATTGGGTAGTTTAGGCGAGCACCATCAAGTTTTTCGCTATAATAGGCAACGGGACGGCCACATTGCATGAGGACGCCACCGATGCCAAGGCCACTAGCGTCACACTCAAGTTCAAAGGTTTTGGAGAAATCCGGCAAAGCAAGTAAAGGAGCTTCGGTCAACCTCTTCTTGAGTTCATTGAAAGCCGATTCTTGAGCATTGCCCCAAATGAAAGGTACATTCTTTTTGGTAAGCTCATTCAAGGGGCAAGCAATTGTGCTAAAATCTTTCACAAAGCGGCGGTAAAACCCAAACAAACCAAGGGCGCTACGAAGTTGAGCAAGATTAGTTGGCGGTGGCCAATTTGTGATTGCCTCAATCTTAGAGGTGTCAACTTCAATCCCGTTGGAAGAAACTACATAACCCAAAAACACAAGTTTGTCGGTGCAAAAGGTACATTTCTTGAGGTTGGCAAAAAGCGAAGCATTACGAAGGGCCAACAAAACTTGCTTCACATGGTCGACATGTTCATGCAAAGATTTGCTATAAACAAGGATGTCATCAAAGTAGACAACCACAAACTTGCCAATGAAAGCGCGCAAGACGTGATTCATAAGACGCATAAATGTTGAAGGGGCATTGTCGTGGTGGTGTCACGGCAGATGCCATAGGATGGCTTAAGATGTGGGGCCGATGGACGCTGGAGGCACCCGGGGAGGGCTTGCGCACACGAACACGCACACAAAGAACACAACTCACACACACACACACACGCGATTTACCCAGGTTCGGGGCTCTCGTGAGGAGATAACACCCCTACTCCTGCCTGCTACTTGATTTATATGTGGATTACAACTGGTTACAAGCTTGCTCCTCGAGCTGTATGCGAAGAACTGCAAGATCTAAGCCTCTGCCGAGTCTCAGAACAACTCTCTGGCTCTCCTCTAGCTCTCAAGACGTATTTGCTCAGCGTCTAGGCTCAAATGAAGTGTCCCCGTCCCTCTAAGAGGTACCCCTGGTACTCCTTATATAGGGAAACCCAGGATTACAGTGTAAAACATTGCTACTGACGCCATACCGCTTGGTCTCCGGCCGACACGGGCGTCGTTGCACCATGCCCAGACCGTGGCAGCGCCGGTCGCCACGGTCCCCTCTGCGTCCAACAGCACGCCCACGCCTAGGCCTAGCGCCACTGTGCCGCGCCGCCCGGGTCAGAGGCACGCCGTCCACTTGCAGCACGCCGCCGCCCTTGCTTCACTCCGTGTCTCAAGGAACTCTGTCCCTTGCCCGGGATAACCTTTACCCGGCATAGGCATGCTCCGTGCTCTTGACTCGGTTTGTCCTTTCCTCAACTCGGTTTTGCCTTCCCTGCACACAAGAGGAACAAAGGAAGACCCGACATATAACTCGCATGATCCGACATACCAATATGTCGGTTAGTCTTGACCCGGTCAGCTCCGAGTAAGCCGGTACAGTTATGTCGGTTTCAGTGACCCGGTCAACTCCGAGTCAACCCTTATATCGACGCCTTGCCCATATCCGGGGGTTGCCCCCCGACATTAGTCCCCGAAGCTGGCGCGGTCCTGCAGCCTCGGATGGAGGGCCACGGCAGGTTTACCCGAAAAACCAGTATCCTCAATTGATCTCCGACATAACACGTGCCGGCGACACTCGTATGTCGGAAAACATTATGTATCCCAACTCGATTTCTCATCTTGCGTCGGATCATTCCGACTTACAGGAAAAAGCCCCCTAGCTCCTCCGAGTCATCGGTTCACCACGTGGCAGAGCATTTCTGCTTGACGCCTCGGTCTCTGTGCACGGATTGACGTGCCACTGGCACGCACGCCACTTGCGTCACGCCGGTCGCTTCGGAAACTGTGCATACAACAGCACTCAAGTGCAGTCTTGACCACTCCGCCCTGCGTCGCCTCGGGTCTCGCCCGATCACGTGTGCCATCCTTAGACCGTTGGCATTCTGTGGCCTCTCGTGTGGCCGATCGGGCGGCGGTTAAGCCGCAGAGGAAATCGTGGAGGAGATCGTGGGGCCATAACTCCCCGTCCGTTACGGGATCGTGCACAGCAGATCGCGCGCCCACGATCTCCTCAAATCGCCCTTAAATAGCAGGGAGGGGGCACCTGTCTTCCCCTCCGCTCCATCTCTCTCTTGCCCTCGTTCTCTTCTCCAGCGCGCAGAGCTCAAGCAACGCCGCACGCCATCGCGCACATCACCGCCGCCGGACACTCCCGCGCACCGACGCCGCCGACGAACAGCACCGCCGCCGTACGCCGCGACAGCACGGTAAGATCTCCTCTTCTTCTCTCTTCTTCCTTTGCGCATTAGCACTTTGAATCTACAGGAACTCCTCCAGTCTTGTTTCTTGCTTGCTCTTGTTCTTGCTCTTGTTCTTCACCGCGGCGACGCATCGCGCGCCGCCGGTGACCTCGCAGCCGCGGTTGCGGTGTGCCGCCGGCGGGTTAGCCGCCATATCATTTCTTCTCTTCTCTCTCTCTGGATCTAACACTTGTTTGCATCTTCCCGCATTTTCTTCCCTTTTTCTTTCCGTTTTCATTATGTCACATCTCGCTCACCGCCGGTGACCCTTTCTTTGCAGATCTCGGTAACCTTTCACCAGTATGTCGGACAGCGCCGCCCTCGAGGTGATCGACTCGGTTGAAGAAACCACAGTGGAGGGATCCACTCGGGCCTCCTGGGAAGGTTCCGATGTCGGAAGAGCCGAGTTAGATTGGCTAGTCCGGACTCGACGGATTCCGCCCGGAGTAGAGTGCCGAATGCCCGGCACCGAGACAACGCCGAGTCTCAAGGAAGGCGAACACGTCGTCTTCGTCGCACACTTCGAGCGGGGATTCGGATTGCCCGCCAGCGTGTTCTTCCGAAACTTCCTCGACAGTTTCGGTCTTCAACCTCATCACTTACCCGCAAACGCCATCACCACCTTGTCCTCCTTCGTCTCCTTCACCGAGGGTTATCTCGGTCTCAAAGCCTCTGTCCGCGCGTGGTCAAAGTACTTCTCCTTCCGGAAGCAGGTCATTCCGAATCCTGCCGACCCGGCCGCTCCCAAGATGATGACCCAGTGTGGGGCCGCCACGGTCACACCTCGGCGCGGCTCAATCTTCCCCCGGATCAACGGCTTGGAGTCATGCCGGAAATGGCAGCGCTCCTTTTTCTACGTCAAGAATTCGACCGACGTAGATAAAATCAACTTGCCGAATTTCGTCATCGGCCCCCCTACAGCGCAACTCAATTGGGGGTACAATCCAACCGACAAAGAGGTCGAGGTCAACCAGATCCATAAAGTCGTAGGACAACTCCGAGCAGAAGGATTGACTGCTGACGATCTGTTGGCGACATTCATTAGCCGCCGGGTCTCACCCCTTCAGCGCCGAGTCCACAAGATTTGCCACATGAGTGGCCCTCTTGATCCGACTCGGATAAGCACCGTCGAGCTGAGCAAGGCCCAGATCCGGCGGCGGGTCAAAGCCATAGCTCGGACGAAGATGACGGAGGATTGGGAGTGGGGCAAAGAACCCCACAGCCGGAGCAACCTTCCGCCCCAGGTAAACGACTTGCACCGACATAACTTTCCTGCCGATATAAACTCTTAAGTCGGTTCCCTTTTTACACTTGGCCTTAACCTTTCTTTGTTTCCATCGTTCAGAGATTCGGGCGGCAGCAGAAGGAGGACGGACGGGATCCTGCTGCCAAATGGGGTCCGGACCGGGTCGAAGCTGACTCGGAGGACCCGGATAATGAAGACAACATGCCGATCCCTGATGTCGGCTCAGTTCCTGTCACTGGTAAGGCTCGCGTCCGAGACTGGTCGGATGATGATGATGACGACTGTCGGATTCTAGAGGTAGAAGATCCTCTCCCGGTTTCGTTTGCTTACCCGGTGTGCTCGCCCCCAGCTGACGCGGACGACCAGGTGCTCGATGTGGAGCCCCTCGCCGTGGGATCCAAGGGCGCAGTCCGGAAACGCCCGGCAGCAGCGACCGCCGGTGCCGGAACATCCGGCGCTCCCGCGAAGAAGAAGCTGCGGGTAAAGACTGCGGCGAAGCGCCGCGAGCGCCCAGTCACTAAGGGGTAAGACTCCCGTCATACCGACATAAACTTTTATGATTGACCGCTACTTTTCCCCTTCTGACGATACACTTTGCTTCTTTGCCTTGCAGCTCCACTCCTCTGGAGATTCCCACCGAGCCCACTGACTCGGATCCTGCCAGGACTCCGACGCCGCCTCGGCCGGACGATACAAGGCTGCCGAGTCCGCCACGGACCAGCCCGATAGCGCCTCCAATGGTTCCGGGATCCGGGACCGGTGACGCCGAGTCGGCGGCGACCGACATATCCGTGAATCTCGGGGCCAGCACGTCGGCCCCCGAGATAGAGCAAACTGCGGCTCCAGAAGACTCGGCACATCCGAGTCAGCCGCAGCAAGAAACGCCACAGCCACAACAACGGCAACAGCAAGAGCAACAGCAACCGCAACAGCAACAGCAACATGAGATACCGCAGCCGCAACCGCAGCCACAGCCAGCTCCGACACAGCCGCCACAGCCATCTCCTCCGCAGCAGCAGCAGCATCAGAAACAGAAGGCACCCGCGCCCGCTACGGCCGGGAAAACTCCACCGAAGAAAACTGCACCTGGCACAGCCGGAACAACAGCAGACAAAGCTGCCCCCGCCGCGGCCGGGAAAACGTCCACTGCAACCGGGAAAGCTCCAGAGAAAGCCACCGCTGCCAAGGACCTGCCGCCTAACCCGGAGCGCCGAATAGTTCTCCAAGAATCAGTCTGGAGCGGCCACGGCGATGACCAGCGCCCAGACCTCTGCAGTTAGTTGGGGGTTTGGCCCCTTAAAAACCTCGAGCGGGCAAAGTCTGGGCTCCCTTGAGCATTATCACACGGACTGGAACGCTGCCGACCTGAGCGAAGTGAGCTCGAGGTCACCAGCAGGCCAAATCATCTCGGAGCATCCGGCGGGACCGAGTCTGGTGGCCCAAAAGATGGCCGCAGCCAAAACTGCTCTCCTCACGGCCGAACAAGCAACTGCGGTAAGTGGTGCCGAGTCAAGATAACTCGGTTACATTTTCTTTAATGTAGATATCATCTATCCCAGTCCCCGAGATTCGGGTTGAGTGACTGAGCTTGGCCGAGTAAGGATGACTCGGTTGAGTGAGGGTAACTCGGCCTGAATCTTCATCAACCATACTGACATTTCTTCTTTTCAGTCTTGCATGACCAAGCGGACACAAATACACCGCAAGTTGCTGCTGGAGCATAAGGTGCTTTCCAACAAGTTCAAGCTGCTCCGGGCCAAGTTGGACCAGGTGTCTGATTCGGCACTCAAGGTTGAAGGCTTGGAGAAACGGATCTCGGAAACCGAGTGTAAGCCATACTTTGCCCTTCCACCAACACTTGCATCAATTTGCTCACTCTGACATTTGCTACCTCGGCACAGCCGCACATAAGGAGCGCGAGCTTGCACTTCAAGCCGAGCTGAAGAGGGAGCAGGAGGAGGTGCTCCGGCTGAAAGCCGAGTTAGAGCAATCTCGGAGCCGAGCCGCCGAGTCGGACAAGACCGCCGCCGCAGAGAAGCAGCTCCGAGAAGAGGAGACTCGGAAGCTCAAGGAATCTCTCGAAGAATCCAAATCCGAGGCGACCTCGGCTGCAAGCGAGCTCCGAGATCTGAAGGCCAAGATCGCACAGTGGCTGGTGGACATCTCCAAGATCAACTCCGAGATGGACAGTGAGCCTCCTTTCCCTTCTGCCTTTATTCACTCTATCTCTTTTATTCTCCTATAACTTATCTCGGCGTTAGCCATTCCCTACTCAGAGCGCTTCCCCCACACAAAGGCTGCTGCGGACAAGAGTGCTGCGGATCACCGGTTCGAGAAAATCCGAGGTGGCCCGATCTCGGCCGAGTGGGATATGGATGCCCACTTGGTGGCTCTGAAGGCTCGCTTGGTCCCAATGAGGTCAATCGGGATGAACCTCCTCACCGCTGCCATCCGGGCTTACAACGTTCTCTGGCCCGGGTGCGAGGCCCCTATGGTTGTTGATGAGCTGGCCACGTGCCTGCTGGCCTCCGAGGACAGGCTTGATGACTGGCGATCATCCGCCGCCCGAGTCGGCGCAGACGAGGCGATGATGTACGTGCTATCCTGGTACGAGAAGCTCGATCTCGACAAGCTCAAGACCTTGCGCGACGGGTCAAAGTGGCTCACCGACCCGGATCACATTCGGCGTCGCCAGGAATTTGCTCATGCCCTCATCCAGTACGCCCCGGTGCATTCCTTTGTCGCTGGCGACCGGGTTCCCCAATCCGAGGAGATCCCGGTTGAAGGAGACGAAGGAGAAGACGAAGACGAGGCCGTCGACGAAGAAATCGCAGCCGACACTCCACCCGAGTCTGCCACCGGTACCGCTACCGAGTCCACAGCTGAGGAAGCCGCGACCGAGACTCCAGCCTCTCCCTCTGCACACAAAACCTCGGATGCTGCTGCCTAAACTTTTAAGAAGAAACTTAATTCGTCAAATCCCCGGAATGCCGGGTGCAGATGTAATATATACCTTGCACTTTTACTTTTTATGGTTAATATCTGGCCTTTTACTTTGCATGTTTTTAACAAGTTAAGCCGTATGCCGGATCGCATTAGACCGAGTTCCCGAGTTCAATTTCTTGTTCACCATACTTCTGCCATCTCTGCTCTTGCCTACCATTCTTGGTGTATTGGCAGTCGAGTCACAAAACGACCGTTGTACAGCATACAGTACTTAGAAACTTGGGAAAGTAGCCAAGGCCACCCGACATAAGCATACTAAAAAGGAAACCGAATCGCTCTTGGACCGAGTCCCCGAGTCGGTTTTCTTGTGTACTGCACCTGGTAACCTTTGCTCTTGCCTACCTTTTTCGGTGTCAGGCAGTCGAGTCACAAGATCACGAGAACACAGCATACAATACTTACAGACATGGTGATACGGTTTTTAGAGCCATCCGACACAAGCACATTACTTAAAAAGGAAACCGAATCGCTCCTGGACCGAGTCCCCGAGTCGGTTTTCTTGTATACTGCACCTGGTAACCTTTGCTCTTGCCTACCTTTCTCGGTGTCAGGCAGTCGAGTCACAAGATCACAAGAACACAGCATACAATACTTACAGACATGGTGATACAGTTTTTAGAGCCATCCGACACAAGGAAATAAATACAAGGATAAACACAGATTTTTTTCAACAAGGCAGTCCCCGAGTCTCTTCTCGGGGTGCCGACATTTCATTTCTGGGTTTCGAGATACATACAGTGGGTCCTTAAGAGTAGAAAGGGCGGAGAAGAGCTACATTCCAAGGGCGTTTGGTCTCCTCTCCGGATCGGTCCATCCTGTTCTTCACCTGTTTCTGAGCATCTATAAGATAGTAGGCATCATTGCTCAAAGCTTTGCTCACGATAAACGGTCCCTCCCACGGAGGTGATAGCTTGTGCATCCCGGCGGTGCGCTGCACAAGCCTAAGCACGAGGTCTCCTTCTCGGAACTTGCGAGGATTCACCTTCCGACTGTGGTAACGTCGGAGATTCTGTTGATATATCGCTGATTTGGACAATGCCAACTCTCGTGCTTCCTCGAGCAAATCGACATCGTTCTCTCGGGCTTCTCTTGCCTCTGACTCGGTATATAAAGCAACTCTCGGCGAGTCGTGCTCTATGTCGGTTGGCAGAACTGCCTCTGCTCCGTAGACCAGGAAGAATGGCGTATAGCCGGTAGAGCGATTCGGTGTAGTCCGTAGACTCCACAGTACTGCCGGGATCTCGTCCAGCCAACACCCCGGAGCACGTAACAGTGGCTCGATTAGCCGGGGTTTTATGCCGGATAGGACCAGAGCATTTGATCTTTCCACTTGCCCATTCGACTGCGGATGCGCGACCGACGCCAGGTCGAGTCGGATTCTCTTTTCTTGGCAGAACCGAGCAAAGGCTCCCTCGGCGAAATTTGTGCCGTTATCAGTTATGATGCTGTGTGGGTGCCCATATCTCAGGATGATATCCTTTAAGAATGACACAGCAGTACGGCCATCACACTTTCTTATTGGCTTTACCTCGATCCATTTGGTGAACTTGTCCACCATCACCAGGATGTGAGTCATGTTACCTCGGGCCGGTTTAAACGGTCCTACCATATCCAAACACCACACCGCAAAGGGCCAAGTGATGGGGATAGTTTTGAGTGCCGAGGCCGGCATATGAATCTTGTTTGCGAATCTCTGACATCCTTCACACTTGCGCACTATGTCCTCTGCCTGCTGCAGAGCACTCGGCCAGTAAAACCCATATCGGAATGCTTTGGCCACAATGGCTCGGGAAGAGGCGTGATGTCCGCATTCTCCCTGATGGATATCTCGGAGGATCTTTCCTCCTTCTTCTGGCTCAACACAGCGCTGAAGCACGGTGGTCACGCTTCTCTTGTATAACTCTCGGTTGATGATGGTGAATGACTTGGATCGTCTCTGTATCTGCCTGGCCGAGACCTCATCACTCGGTAGGGTGCCATCCAACATAAATGTCATGATGGGTTGGGCCCATGTCAGTACCGGACGAGTTCCGAGTTCAGGCTCATCGACTTCCATGGCTTCAACCGACATAACGACACCCGACATAGGCTGACGAGTCCCCGAGTCCTCCCAAAGGATTCCCGAGTTCCGCCAAGCGGCTTTCCAATTTTCCAACTCTATTCTTGAGTCCGACATAATACACGAGACATCCATGGGAGTCCCCGGGTCCTGCAGAGCAGTCCCCGAGTCGTGCGGAGCAGTCCCCGGGTTTAGTGGCTTGCTCCCGACGTCAACGTCCATCGGGACGACATCGGATTCCGGATTACCCGGGATGAATATTGAGTCTGACTCGGGTGAAGGCTTAATTGACGGCTTGTGAAGATGCTCCAGAGACACTCCGGGTGGAATGGCCTGTCGGTATGATCCAATCTTGGACAGCATGTCTGCACTTTCATTCTCGGTCCGCCGGATGTGATTGAACTCGCAGCCATCAAAGAATCCCGAGATCTTTTGGACATGGAATCGGTATGCCGCCATGTTGGCATCCAGGGCATCCCAGTTGCCCGAGGTTTGCTGAATCACCAGATCCGAGTCACCATAGCATATTATTCGGCGAATCCCGATTTCCTTGGCCACCTTGAGTCCGTGAATCAATGCCTCATACTCGGCTACATTGTTGGATGCCGCGAAATGAACTTGCAGCACATATTTCAACTGGTCTCGCTTTGGCGAGGTGAGAACCACGCCGGCACCCAGGCCTTCTTTTACCTTGGACCCGTCAAAGTGCATCCTCCAGTAATTGGAGTCCGGCAGAGATGGTTCATACTCCATCTCGGCCCAGTCCACAAGAAACTCGGCCACTGCTTGAGATTTGATGGTATCTCTTCTCGCGTATTGCGGCGCATATGCCGCCAACTCGATAGCCCACTTGGCTACTCGGCCGCTTGCATCTCGGTTGCCGATGATTTCCGAGATAGGAGCCGCGCTCACCACGGTTATCGGGTGCTCCTGGAAGTAATGCTTCAGTTTCTTGGCCGCCAGGTACACACCATAGGTCATTTTCTGGTAGTGTGGGTAATTTTGTTTCGAGGTTGAGAGCACCTCACTCAGGTAATACACCGGCCTCTGCACGGTGGTTCCCCCTTCTTCCCTTTCTACCACCACAACGACACTGACGACTCGGTTAGTGGCTGCAATGTAAAGCAACATGGGCTCTCTCGGTAATGGCGAAGCCAATATCGGCGCAGTAGCCAACACCTTTTTTAGCTCAAGGAATGCCGAGTCCGCTTGCGGGGTCCAGCTAAATCTATCAGACTTTTTCATTAGCTGGTACAAAGGTAGAGCCTTTTCTCCCAACCGACCTAGAAACCGACTCAGGGAAGCCAGGCAACCCGTAAATTTCTGGACATCTCGGAGGCATCTCGGTAACCTCATATTTTCTATTGCCCGGATTTTAGTCGGATTCGCCTCGATACCCCGGCTCGACACGAGGAAACCGAGTAACTTGCCGGCCGGCACACCGAATGTACACTTATCCGGATTAAGTTTTAGTCGGAATTTCCGCAGGTTTGCGAATGTTTCTCTGAGATCATCTAACAGAGTATGTTTTTCTTTTGTTTTTATGACTATGTCGTCGACATATACTTGCACGTTTTTTCCTATCTGATCATGCAAACATTTCTGCATACAGCGCTGATAAGTAGCGCCGGCATTTCTCAAACCAAAACACATGACACGATAGCAATAAGCCCCGTACGGGGTGATAAAAGCAGTTTTTATTTGATCATCCGGGTTTAACGGGATCTGGTGAAAACCAGAGTAGGCATCCACAAAGGATAACAGCTGACATCCGGCCGTGGAGTCGATCACCTGATCGATCCGGGGCAACGGGAAAGGATCTTTAGGACAAGCCTTGTTCAAGTGGGTGTAGTCGATACACATGCGCCAGACAGTAGGCGCATCCGGTTCTTCCTTCTTCTTCTCCACCAGGACCGGGTTAGCCAACCAGTCCGGGTACTTTACTTCCACGACGGAGTTTGATGCGAGTAGCTTGGCTAACTCGTCACCCACCGCCTTCTTCTTTCCTCGGCGAGACGCCGAGTCGGTTGCTTCACGGGCCGGGCATCCGGCCTGACATGCAGAGAGTGCTCAGCCAACTCCCTCGGGACACCCGGCAAGTCCTGACTGGACCATGCAAAGATATCCCGATTCTCACGGAGGAAGTTGATGAGCTCGCTTTCCTATTTCTTGTCCAACCCGGCACCAATGATGACGGAGCGGTCCGGGTTAGCCTCGTCGATGCCGACCTTCTTCGATTCCTTCGCCGCCTGGAAGGTTGCAGTTTGCTGCGGGTTGGCCACACTCGGCATACCGAGCTGAGATGCCTGGGCCAGAGCCACCACCTCATGGATTCTCTTCTTCTCGGCAGCAATCACAAGTGACTCGGCCAGCAGTGATCCGGCAGAGGCACACTCCATGGAGCGCTTGTAATCACCCGAGATAGTGATGACACCATTCGGACCCGGCATCTTCATCTTCAAGTAAGCCACATGAGTGGACGCCATGAACTTGGCGAGTGCTGGCCTACCGAGTAAGGCATGATACGGGCTTTCGAGATCCACGACCTCGAACAGCAGACTCTCAGTCCGGCAGTTGCTTTTGTCGCCGAAGGCGACATCTACCCAAATCGTGCCCATGGGTGCATGCGAAATACCCGGCACAATGCCGTGGAAAGTGGTTTTGCTGGGCTGCATCATATTCTCGGTTACGCCGAGTTTCACCATGGTATCCCGGTACATGATGTTAATGCTGCTCCCATTGTCAACGAGGACTCGGGAAAACTGGACGTTGATGCTGGGCCCGACGAATGTCGGATCCAACACCAGAGCATAACCACCTGGATTGGGCATGACCTTGGGATGGTCCTTGACACTCCAACTGATCTGATCCTCGGACCAGTACATGAATTTCGGCACCGCCGGCATAACAGCATTTACCTCCATCGCACGCCTGTGCTGACTCTGCTTGTCATTGGGTTCGGTCACAAAGACCATGTAACTCTGGTGGGCCTCTCGGTACTGATTTTGCCGACTCGGGCCAGCATTGCTACCGGGGTAGTTGGAGTTGTTGTTGGTGTTGGCCATATTGGCCACTTGGTTGACATCTTCAGGCCTTGCTTGGGCGTTCACCGGGATAGCGTTCACACCCGTGAGTGGTGCTGGCCGAGTCGCCGGACCGGTGTTCTCCTGCGGGCGCCTGTTCCGGCTGCAGTTCCGGTTTGAGTGCTGAGCTGGTCTGCTGGGGTGCTTGGTGTGGTAGCTGCAGGGATCATTCGGCATCGTCCCACTAGGGTTAGCCCACTGCCTTTTGTCGCCGTTCCATGGCTTCCTCTCGCCATTCCACGGTCTTTTTTCGCCGTCCCACGGCCTCCTTCCTTCCGAGTTCTGGCCCCACACGGGACCGTCATTCTTCTGTCTCTGGCTGCTGCCGGCACCCATCTGATCTTGGTCGATGGCAGCAACCTGGTCTGACCCATACCGGTAATCCGGCCTCTCTTCCCTTCTCTTTCCTCGGTAATCCGAGCGATCACCTCGCCGACCCGATCTGTCTCTGTCGACCGGGGCCAGTAAGGGCTGTGTCGGATCACCCAAAGCATAGCTATCAGCGATCTTGATTGTCTCGGCCAAGGTGGCCGGCATCTCTCTCTGGAGTCTCTGCCAGAGCATGGAGCCATGTCGGCACCCTTGTGCAAACCATGCAATGGCCTGCGACTCGATCACTCCTTCGCAGGAGTTGCGGATCGTGCTCCACCGAGTCAGGTACTCTCGGTCGGTTTCATCCTCTCTCTGCCGACACATGGACAGCTGCTGAGGGCGATTCGGCCTCTTGTACGTGCTGGAGAAGTTGCTGACGAATGCTTCGGAGAAGTCCAACCAGCAGTCAATGCTGTCCTCCTCCAGGTTATTCAGCCAGATCCGGGCTGGTCCTTCAAGCATTTGCGGCACATACCGCACTGCCCACCTGCGACTTCCGCCGGCAATGTGCACAGCGGTGACATAGTCTGTCAGCCAGTCCTCCGGCTTAGTACTGCCGTCATACATCTTGGCACCCCGAGGTAGCTGGAAATTCGGCACAGGTGCCTGCTTCATTATCCGGGGTCCAAAACATGCCGGACCCGGTGGACCTTGCTCCTCCAAGAGCTCGGACAGATAGATTCTGTCAAGCTTGTTCCGGACATCATGTGCCGGCAACTGGCGAGTTCCCAGCCTTGCGCCGAGGGCACCCTCGGACGCCAAATCTCGGTACCTTGTGTACCCGGCCCGCTCCATGTCCGAGTAACCGTCATCATATCGGTCAGCGGCCGGCTCGGCATACCCGGCACCCGCTTGACGACGAGGTGGAATGGGTACCGGATACCGAGGTGGCTGGCCTTGATTCGCCGGGATAACTTGGTTCTCTTCTTGTCTGCCCTGGGCGGGTCCTGACTTTCCCCGACCGGCATTGCCTTGCTCGGCTACTTTCTTTCCGGCATAGGCCGGATCGTACGCTTGTATCTGCTTGTTCTTGCCAGAGTTCACACTCTGGCCTCTGCTCCTGCCGACATACGGCGAGGAGGCTTGTCCCTTGGACACTCCTCCGGCTCCACCATCCGAGTGAAGGAACCGAGATCCACCCGCATCCGGGTTAGCCTTACGGTAGGCCTCGTTCTGTCGGTTAGCGACAGCCACCAACTCGTTTACTCGGTCTTGCTGCCTAGAGCGAGCGTCTCCGGATAGACCGGCCAACTCGGCTATGGCTGCCTCTGCCGCCCTAAGGTTCTTTCCGGGCGTGCTGTATCTCGGCTTTTCAGCCGACACATAACTAGGAGTTCTAGCAGATCTAGTTCTACCATCTCTAGCTATCTCTGCATTGAGGTCTCTACCTCGGGCACGCACCTCATCGATGCGACTAACTGGGTTTGCTACTGGAGTAAAACCGTGAGCCGAGTTATACTCACGCATTGATATGTCGAACTCCTGCCTGACTCGGGCCACCTCCTGAGCCTCTCGGAGTATCTCCTGGCGCTGCTGCTCCAACTCCGCCTGAGTCAGAGCAACATCCGCACTCGGTGCGACTGGGGATGCCAGCTTCTGAATCACGTCCTGAAGAGGACTCGGCGTCGCCGGCACGCTGGATGTGCTGGCCTGTGCCGCACGGTTCTCCGGTTTCTCCAAGGGCGGACGCCCTGTTCTTGCCGACTTCGTGCCGGCATCAGCATCGCCCGCCATGGCCTTGCCGACACCGGCGCCCGGGGCGGTCATCATGACTTCCACGCAACTGGCGGGGCGAGCGGTACGCCGGCCGCGAGCTGCGCAGACTGCGGGTGGATCCGCTCCCAGCTGCACCCTTTCGGGGAACCTGCAAGGGACCTCGGTGGCGACGTAGACCGTGAGCGCGCCGAAGTCGATGAGGCATCCGTTCCGGGGCAGTGGCCTGCTGCCGAAGCAGCCTGCGTTGTCGCTGATGACGTTGAGGGAGCCGAATCTGTGGACAAGGCCACAGACCACGCGCTCACCCGACGCGATGATAGAGCCCGTCCGGATGAAAACTCCAGCCAGCGCCGCTGCTGGCCCCACGGTGGGCGCCAACTGTCGTGGTGGTGTCACGGCAGATGCCATAGGATGGCTTAAGATGTGGGGCCGATGGACGCTGGAGGCACCCGGGGAGGGCTTGCGCACACGAACACGCACACAAAGAACACAACTCACACACACACACACACGATTTACCCAGGTTCGGGGCTCTCGTGAGGAGATAACACCCCTACTCCTGCCTGCTACTTGATTTATATGTGGATTACAACTGGTTACAAGCTTGCTCCTCGAGCTGTATGCGAAGAACTGCAAGATCTAAGCCTCTGCCGAGTCTCAGAACAACTCTCTGGCTCTCCTCTAGCTCTCAAGGAAAGACGTATTTGCTCAGCGTCTAGGCTCAAATGAAGTGTTGCCCGTCCCTCTAAGAGGTACCCCTGGTACTCCTTATATAGGGAAACCCAGGATTACAGTGTAAAACATTGCTACTGACGCCATACCGCTTGGTCTCCGGCCGACACGGGCGTCGTTGCACCATGCCCAGACCGTGGCAGCGCCGGTCGCCACGGTCCCCTCTGCGTCCAACAGCACGCCCACGCCTAGGCCTAGCGCCACTGTGCCGCGCCGCCCGGGTCAGAGGCACGCCGTCCACTTGCAGCACGCCGCCGCCCTTGCTTCACTCCGTGTCTCAAGGAACTCTGTCCCTTGCCCGGGATAACCTTTACCCGGCATAGGCATGCTTCGTGCTCTTGACTCGGTTTGTCCTTTCCTCAACTCGGTTTTGCCTTCCCTGCACACAAGAGGAACAAAGGAAGACCCGACATATAACTCGCATGATCCGACATACCAATATGTCGGTTAGTCTTGACCCGGTCAGCTCCGAGTAAGCCGGTACAGTTATGTCGGTTTCAGTGACCCGGTCAACTCCGAGTCAACCCTTATATCGACGCCTTGCCCATATCCGGGGGTTGCTCCCCGACACCGTACCAAGCAAGGCTTTTAGACTTGTGATAGCGGCTCCCATAGAGGAACAAGAACATTCCTCTTTCTCCTTTGTTTATCACTAACCAATGTTTGACTGATTTCTCAGGTTGCATTGTGTGAAGGAGATATTAATGATTGGTTGAATTTATATTTTGCGGCTGGGAACACTTGGCCAGATCTCGGCAAATTTAAGTGAGCACGTAATCCACGCTCACTAGGTGAAAGGGGGGAAATGACCTTGCTTGACACAGAATGTACCAAACTTCCTCATTACTTCCTCATGAGTTGGAAACAGAGACACAAAATTGAAGTATTTTGAAGTTTTAAAGGTAGCACCTGACAAATTTACTTGGAATGGCGGTGAAATACCATTTATAGGAAGATATGGTGGACTCTCATGGAACACTTTTGGATTTAGAGAATTGGATGCACGAGTAGAGTTCCCACTCAGTACAGGTGAAGGCTAGCAAAAGACTGGGAAGCGACCAACTGAGAGCAATGACTGTCATAATCATGCTTTGCAACAAAATGATCATTAAACAAGGCATAAGAGCAATACTTCCATTTTAAAACACAATTGATCAGCTAGGTGATATGGACTGTATATTTAGTCTTGACATGTGTGAGCATGTGCCAAGACAATCCAAATAATATCCAGAGGAGGATATCACTTCACCATACCATATTATGAATAGAGAAAAACATGCTTATGCCTACATGACAAATTATTTACTCCTAGCAAGTTGAGACCAATCATAAGAAAACATGAACTACTAAGCAATATCATCCGCACAACAATCTAACATGACAAGCTAAAACATGAGCATGAGGATAGACATCTGTAAAAAAATGAAAACAAAGAGAGTCCATACCAAATCTTCTTATCACATCCGTTTCGTCAAATATCCTCATTATTGCTCGTAACTTGCACAACTGAAAGGTATCAAGATAATAGAAATGCAAGCGTCACCGCAAACGTGAGCTGAACTCTGCAACAACTGTATAATAAAAAGAAGAAGAGAAAATATTTTTGTGTTTTTTCAATTAGTGAAAAGAAAGACACAAAGACTAAAAAGAGAAATCTTTTTGTTGTTTTCGATTTTATGGAATGGCAACTAAATGAAACTACTGAACGGGAGAGTAAAGGAAATATTTTTTGTCTTTTTGGTTGAGGAATTAGAAAGGCTACCAAAGGAAAATCTTTTTGGGTTTTCTAATGATAAACAAAAAGGGAAACTAGCGACAAGGAATGAAATTGAAAAGAACAAAAGGAGTACAAGGGTGAGAAATACGTACTCCCCCAAGCTTAGGCTTTTGGCCTAAGATGGGGTCGGCTACCACTGTGGTAGCAAGTCCCAGTTCTCGCCTGCCTAGGGCTGCCACTGCAAATCCTGCGGCTCCTCCTCCGGCTCCTCGGGGACAAGTGTCACGAGGTACTCGTCCAGCACCCCTTCAGGAAAAGAGTGTCCTCCCCTAGCAATATAATCAAACAACACAGGAGCAGGTATCCGCACAAAGTGGGGGTTATCCAAATTAAAGGAAAACAACAACGTATACTGCAAGTTCTCCAAGGTGGAATCATTAGTGACAAATCGGTGAGATTTCATTGCAGCAAGGTTTAGCCTAGAAACATTCATCAAAATATCATCTTCTCTAACATGCATTCCAACAAAGGAAAGCATGATTGAGGCAAAGATGCCTCCATAAATAGGTCCCCTATTATTTTTGGTGCTAAGACGACGAGCAATAAGGGCACCAATATTATAAGTTGCATCATTATCAATAGCAGCTGTCAAGATAGCAAGATCAGGACCAGAAATATTACTAGTTTTGTGCTAGCAAGGATGCAACGAGCTATCAAGTAGCCGAAATACCTCACAATGGGAAACTGAAGGCTCGCAAATTTACCTCGCGCCGACTCCCTCCAATCGTCATGGCAGAGTCGAGCGTAGAGTACCTTGAGGTAGTGAGGCTGCTCCTGAATCCTGCTAGTAAGCCCCTCAGCTGGCACACCTATGGCCCTGCAAAACTCAGAAAAAAAGCTTACTACATGGGCGCTCAGAGAGCATGAACTCCACACGAGGGTGATACTGATCGTCAATAAAATTAAAACTCTGCACAAACATGTTAGTGAGCTTCACATATTGAGGCCTCTCTGTTAGCACAATTCTTGACAAAGTTGCACTAGTGATTAGGCTAGTTACCTCACCATCAATGCCTGCTGCATGTAAAAACTCATAACATGGGTATTGAGATGGACAAACATCCGATTCCCGGCCAAGCTCTATAACATCAATCTCCTCTAATTCCTCGTTGTATGAGGTTCTCATTGGTTGGCTAGAGCTTGAGCCCCTCGTCTCTCGACGAGAAGAGGATTCCTTTATCTTGAAAATCCCACCTAAATTGAACTTGGACATCTTTTCTCTTTTCTGAAATTTTTAAACAAACCTCATAAAACTTGAAATTAAAGCATAAGAAGTGCATTAGACCACTGTAGCAACCCTATAACAACTACCACATGCATCAAGAACATCTAACAATTTGTAAATCAAGCATGTAAGTTCATCTTAAAGGTTATCTACAACAGCAAAATACTCAACATATACCAAGCCATTCAAAATTCTAATTGGAGGAGTCACATACGAAAGAAGAGATGCTCCAAATTTCCGCAAGAATGATGGGCTGAACAAGGAGATCGAAAAATCTGAGCAAGAGCAGCAAGAACACAAGCTTGGGAAGTGGCAAAGTGATTTTTCGGGAGAGAGAGGAAGAAGATGGGGGCTGACTTACCTGGTGGGGCCCTCCACAGGGCAGGGGCGGCCTGTGGCCCGCCCCTTCCACTGGTGGGTCCCCCTGGCCAGCCCCAGGGCCCTCTGTGACTCATTTTTAATATAAAAATCATGTAATTTTTCTGGAATTTTTCGACAACTTTTATTTTGGAACTCATACGAAATTAAAATAAATGAATAAAACTCACAAATAATAATTAAGAGAGATAAACTAAGCATGAAATAAAAATTACTGAATAATAAAGATGAATAATAAGAGTTGAAACAAATAGAAATCAAACTCTTTATGTGATTAAAGTTGATTCATTGGCAAGGTTGATCAAGTCTTGCTGCCATACCAAATTTATATATCATAAAGAATTTAATATCCATAAAGTACTATGTTATCTCGTATCTTATAGGCATTGTCCTAGTAATGAGGATTTCATATTTTCTATGATGCATAAGAATAGGACAATCAATAGCTCCAATCTTGATGGCTTCAATATTTTCAATTGAGTTCAAACCATATTTATTATCAACCTTCTTTGGAAAATACACCGTGTGCTCTTTATTATCAATGTGAAAAGTGACTTTCCCTTTGTTACAATCAATAATAGCCCCTGCAGTATTAAGAAAAGGTCTTCCAAGAATAATAGACATATTCTCATCCTCGGGCATTTCCAACACCACAAAGTTAGTTAGGATTAAACAATTAGCAACTTTAACGGGAACATCCTCACAAACACCAATTGACACAGTAGTAGATTTATCAGTCATTTGTAATGAAATATCAGTAGGTATAAGCTTATCTAAATAGAGTCTCTTATAAAGAGAAAAAGGCATCACACTAAATCCTCCACCAAGATCACATAAAGCAGTTCTAACATAATTATTTTTAATGGAGCAAGAAATAGTGGGTATACATGGATCACCAAGCTTCTTGTGAATCTTATCATTGAATGAGTAATTAGCAAGCATAGTAGAAATCTCCTCATTAGGAAATTTTCTCTTATTGTAAACAATATCTTTCATATAATTTGAATAAGGAGGCAATTTAATAGCATCAGTTAAAGTATTTGCAAAAAGAGTGGTTTCATCCACTCACAAAATTTATTATAGTGCTCCTCTTCTTTAGTTTTATGAAGTTTAGAGGGAAAAGGCATTGGTTTTTGTCGTGGTATTATCGAATCTAGCCGCGGCAGGGGTGCCATCGAGCTAGGTAGAGAGAGGGGTTTTGGAGACGTGGGGTGATCCGGCGACATAGAGGCGAGTTTACCCAGCTTCGGATCTCACGTCGGTGGCGAGATCCTACGTGCTGCTATAATTCACTATAAGGCAATATCGCCGAGTTACAGTGGATTGGGATTGAGAGCGTATGTGCCCTAAGGCGTCCCAGGGGCCGGCTTATAAAGGCGTCCAGACCCTGGGCTTACAGGAGGAAACCTAACCGACTAAGAACAGAGTCCTACTCTAATCCGGCTTGGGCCCTGCCTTGTGGGCTAAGTCTTCCGCAATGCAGGCCGGCTTCTAGAGTCTTCCCTTAGCCGGATGGGCCTCCTGCGCTTCAGCATACTGGACCGCCCGGTAAGCCGGATTCGGCTTACCACCACTTTTGGCCACCCTGGTCTGCTGGCTTTTAGTCCTCTCTATGAGGATACCTGTTCGGCATAACCCCAACAGTTTTTGCACCCATGGATCCCTCTCTCTACCATGCTTCCTAGCAACAGGAGGTGCATGCTCTTCCTCCTATTCTTCAGTTTTATCATTATCATTCTCATGTTCATTTCCACTCTCAATTTTAGCATCAGAGATAGAAATATTATTAGGATTATCTAAGATAGGTTCTTTATCAATTTCTAACTCATTAGTCTCTCCTACTTCTTTATGCTTCTTCTTTTTCTTTTTCATTTTAGGAGGACTAGCAATATTATTTTCAGCTAATTGAGACTCTTGTTCAATTCTCTTGGGATGTCCTTCAGGGTACAAAGGATCTTGAGTAGCAGTACCACCTATAGTTATTACACCACAAGTTTGTTTATTTTGTATAGGAATACAAGCAAGCAAATGTTTTTGCACTTTAGTGATTTGTTCAAGTTGAGTTTGAACCATATGAAAATGCTTAACAAGACCTCTAACATCATTAGCAATTTTTTCCAAAACAGTATGCAAGTTTTTAATGACACTAGAATTATCATTCAATTGTTCTTGAACTTGTGTGTTAAAATGAAGTTGTTTAACAATGAACCTATCAAATTCATCCAAACATTGATTAGGAGGCTTACTATAAGGAATATCTCCAGCATCAAAATCATGGATAGAGTGTACCTCTACCAAAGGAGGGTGAGTGGTAGGCTCACATAGAATCTCAATTGGAGGTAGCTTCTTTACATCTTCAGCTTTAATGCCTTTCTCTTTGATAGATTTCTTGGCTTCTTGCATATCTTCTGGATTTAAGAAGAGCACCCCCCTTTTCTTTGGTGTGGGTAATGGAGGAGGCTCAGGAACAGTCCAATCATTATGGTTCTGGGCTATTTTAGCCATTAACTCTTCAGCTTCATCTGGAGTCCTTTTCCTGAAAATACAACCTCCACAACTATGTAGTTATGTCTTAGATTCAACAGTTAGTCCATTATAAAATATATCAATAAGCCCATTCTTTTGCATCCCATGTACTGGTCGAGCCCTGAGTAATGAGAAAAATCTCCCCCAAGCTTTGGGGAGATGCTCATCCTCCAATTGTTTGAAATTGTAAATTCTGTGTAAAGCTGCATGTTGCATGTGAGCAGAAAAATATTTTGCAAAAAAGACATCAAGCAATTCATGAGGACTTTTAATGGAACCATGAGATAAACTAAACCACACTTTAGCATCACCTTTTGATGAAAAAGGAAACAACTTCACTAAATAGTACCGTTGTATCTTTTTATCATTGGGAAATAAAGAACTAAGAGAAGCAAGCTTATTCATATGTTCTATTACATCATCATTTTCTGCTTCACAAAAAGGCTCAGATTCAACATTAGATATAAGTGAAAGATCAACACAGAAATTAAAATCAACATCTTTAATGCATATAGGAGAAGTAGCAAACTCAGGATCAGGGACAAATTTATTTTTCATAGCATGTTTTTCAAGCAATCTTTTTAATGCATCGGGATCATTAGAAGTATCACAGTCCATGCACTCTCTAATAAACTCATCATCAACATAAATATAAGCATCATCAGGGTAACTTCTTCCATAATTTCCTCTCTCAGGAGAGACAGCAGGTGTAATGACATTTTCACTAGAAGTTTCATCAGACTCAATTTCTTTAGATTTAGCAACCATAGCATTCAAAAAGGGGACTAGAGAGCCAGATTCATCAATTACAGCAGAGGCATCATCAGACATAGTATCGGAACCAGCAGGATCAACACGCGAAGTGTGGTGGTGTGACGGTGGTGTAATAAGTTGACTTAAAACAGAAGGTGAATCAAGAGTAGACTTAGAACAGAGATCCGTACCTCGCCTTGTCCTGGAAGGCATGATGGTGGGTTTAGGGTCTTGGCTTTTCTTCATGATGAACAATAAATCACGGCAGACAGAATAAATCCCAGGTGAACTTATAAATAGAGCTATGCTCCCCTGCAACGACACCAGAAAATAGTCTTGATGACCCACAAGCGTAGGGGATCGCAACAGTCCTCGAGGGAAGTAAAACCCAAATTTATTGATTCAACACAAGGGGAGCCAAAGAATATTTATAAGCCTTAGTAGTTGAGTTGTCAAATCAACCACACCTGAAAAGAAACTCACTCGGTGCAATTTATCAGTGGTAGCAGTTAGATGGTAATGGTAGTGGAATAGTAGCAGCAGCAGTAAAATTGTAGTAGCAATGGCGACAGTAAAAGTAACGGTTGTGAACAGCAGGATTAAAAGCACCGTAGGCATAGGGACGGATAGATGGGCATTTCACGAATAAGATAACTCATATAATAGTCATAACACAGCACAATGCTAACAAACAATAATAAAATATCCAGGCATCAATCAATCATAGGCATGTATTCCTAATTTAGCCGAACGTGCTTGCAATAAGAACTTGCACCATATCTTTTGTCCTGTCATCCAGTTTATGCCGGGCCAATAATGGAACTAATGGCAATTAAGGTATTCCTTTTAATAGAACACCGGAGCAAAGCATTAACACACGTGAATACATGTAATCCTCAAGTTGCTACCCTTTCCCTTTGATATCCCAATCCATCACTTTGGCGTCGCTGGTTCTGGACGACAACAGGTGCATACAACTAGTAGATATGATCCAAAGCATCAATTATATTCATGAAAACATAACATGTTCAGATCTGAAATCATGGCACTCGGGCCCTAAGTGTCAAGCATTAAGCACAACTAGTTTCAAGAATGACAATTAACACAAATAAAGGATACTAGGCATCATGCCCTAACAATCTAGCATCGAATTACATGAGTGATCTTATTCAATCCCTTCCATCCACTTGCCTACAGCAGGGAACTACTCACTCATGGATGGGGGAATCATGGATAGTTGATGGAGAGGCGTTGGCGGTGATGATGGTGGCGATCTCCACTCCGGCAGGGTGCCAAAATAGCGATCTTGGAGCTCAAATTTGGGTTTCGAGGTGGCGGTGGAGCTCCGTAAGGTTTCTGGTCGAGGTGTTCGGTGTCGGCACAATGGAAACTAGGGTAGCACGGGCCGGCCTGCCAGGGCCCACGACACTCTTCAGAAGATTTCGCTAAGGACCAGGCTCTCCAAGCCTGGCGAGCCTCGCGAGGGTTTTCCCCTCGCGAGGGACCTCTCCTCGAGAGGGCATCTCGGATGCTACCTTCGATTCTGCCAAGGATCAAACCAAAAGGCTCGGCGAGGCCTCCAGCCTCGTGGGGTTCCTTCCCCACGAAGCAAGCTCTATCTCCGCGATAGAGCGCACATGGGCTCTGCGCCCTCCGCAGAGTCACGGGCGCGCCTACGCACGGTGACGACAGCGCCGCAGTTGCCATTCTCGTGTATAAAGCAGTCAACAAGGCTGCACCAAGCAAAGGAGCTACAAGAATTGCCATTTCGGTGATAAGGAGACCATCTGCCGCTGCGCTCCAAGGGCGACGTCACCGTGGGGCGCGTCCCGAGCCCCAGCAGCGCCAGCCCACCGTCTTGGCTGGACGGTGGCTTTTCCAGCCTTGGTAACGCCGCTCCCTGCTGGACCGCGTCCATGGACCCTCCCTTTATCGTGCACCCGACCTCCTCCTTCGTCGCCATGTGGTAACCCTTCCCGCCAAGATCTCTGGGGGAAGAGGTCCAGGACACCTATAAAAGGAGGGGGAGCACGTTCAGGGAGAAAAGGGTTGAAAGGTTGGAGAGTTTAGAGAGAGAGAGAGAGAGAGAGAGATAAGGAGAAGGAGCCAGGATCTGAGATCCGAAGCTCCAATGCTGTTCTAGCGATAGCCATTGTTAGCCACCTCAAGCTCCCGAAGCTCTCCTTATACTGTAACCTCTACAAGCAGTGCAATACAACCAAGGCAGGACGTAGGGGTTTTACCTCTCCAAGAGGGCCCTGAACCTGGGTAACATCGTGTGTTCATCTCTGCAGTGCCGTCCCACAGCGATCTCGATGAGCGCCGTCACCGAGGCACGTTGAGGGTTGGTTGATTCCGTGTTCAGCCCCTTACTCGATTCCTTACCTAGTGAGAAACACCCAGTTCCTGGGACAGTTCTCCGACATTTGGCACGCCAGGTAGGGGGCTGAGGCGTATCTTCAACCTCGACACAGCCATGGCCGCCTCTCGCACCGAACGTCTCGCTCGCCGGACGGCCAGCGCCGCCACCGCCACGTCGACCCCGAGCCCCGCGTCGAGCATCCAGAGGACAACAACAACGACCACGCCGAGGATGACCTCGGCGAAGAGGAAGCTTCCTCCCTACACCCGTCACGGGACCGCGCTGCCTCCTCGCTGGGCCGCCCTGCGCCTAGCCCAGCAACTGCGCTTCTCATGGCGCAGGAGCTGCTGTAGTACCACCCCACGCCGGAGGCTCAAGAAGCCTGGCTCAACCGCCTCTCCGAGCTCGTCGGCGCCGCTCGCGTCGCCGCTCCTGCACCGTCTCGTTCGTTGGTTCCCTCTACGCGCGTGGGGGACGTGGCGCACGGCGCACCTCCTGCACCCCCTCTTCATCCCGCGCCCGCTCCAGCTCCACCAGTTCCACCGCAACCTGCTCCAGCGGGGGCTCCTCCTCGCGACAACCGCGCTGCATCGCACGCATCGTCGCCGCATGACTGCCAAATCGTGCAGCGAGCCCCGGAGGACGCACGCGGGAGCATCGAGAGCGGGCAGAATCGCCACAACCGCGCCGTCCAGGACGTCGCCACCGCGGGGCGCCACCTCCGCGCCACCCTCGCCAACGGCGTGGTCACTTACAGCACGACGACTGCGTTCACTCGCAGCCTCCGTCGCGTCGTCTGGCCGGTCAAGTTCAAGCCGGATCTTCCTCCACGCTACGACGGCAAGAACAACCCCCTAGAGTTCCTGTAGCTCTACACTTTGGCCATCCAGGCCGCGGGGGGCGACGACAGAGTCATGGCAAACTGGTTCCCCATGGCCCTCAAGGACTCCGCGTCCTCGTGGCTCACGAACCTCCCCGCTGAGTCCATCAACACATGGGAGGATCTCTGCCGGTGCTTCGTCGCGAACTTCAAGGGCACGTACGAGCTCGGCCTCATGTACAACGACCTCCGCGGCGTACTCCAGAAGCCTGGCGAGACCCTCCGTAAGTACATCCAGTGCTTCAGCCAGGTGCGCAACAAGATCCCAAACGCCGCTGACGCGCAGGTCATTTCGGCCTTCCAGGCTGGAGTCACGGACGTGCGGATGCTCGAGAAGCTTGGCATCCACGACAACATCACCACCGTCGTCAAGCTCTTCGACATGGCGGACAAGTGCGCCAAGGCTGAGGAGGGCCGCTTGTTCGTCAAGAACGAGCCAGGGACCCTGCCGAGGGATCCAAGAAGAAGAAGAAATCCATCGAGAAGCGCAAGACCACTGCGGTCCTCGCAGCTGAACCTGATGCCAAGCAGCCTCGCGCTGCCGCTCCAGCCGCGGGCCCCGAGAAGAAGGATGATCGCCCCTTCTGCGTCTACCACAACAGGCATTCCCATGCCGTCGAGGACTGCTACGACCTCAAGAGGCTTTGCGAGGCTCGCGAGGCTCGCGAGCGGCAGCAAGGTCGCGGCGGCCGCGGGGGGCGACGCTGGAACAACAACAACTATGACGACAACTACCAGCAGAACCCTCAAGCCAACGCCGTCCAGTCCGCGAACGACAACCTCCCTGCCGAGACTCCTGAGGGCTACCAGGTGCCTCACGGGGCCGCTTGCATCCTCGGCGGGGCTCAGCCCCCCAGCTCCAACCGCCACTTTAAGCAACTCGCTCGCGAGATCGCGGCAGCGCTTCCCGGGGTTGAGGCCTCCAGGCCCCTCAAGTGGTCCCAGTACCCCATCACCTTCGACTCCAGCGACCACCCCAAGTCCACTTCGACTGTTGGCACCATCCCGCTGGTCTGCACCCCCACCATCAACAACGTCGCAGTCTCTAAGACACTCATCGATGGGGGTGCAGGCCTCAACATCATCTCTGTCGAGACCTTCGAGAAGCTTCAGGTGCCTTACAAGCGGCTCATGCCCACCAGGCCCTTCTCGGGGGTGAAAGAGGGTCTCACGACCCCTTTGGGGCAAGTGAGGCTCGCGGTCAACTTCAGCACGCAAGCCAACTACCGCACCGAGCCGATCGACTTCGACGTCGCACACATCGGTCTACCCTACAACGCCATCCTCGGCTACCCCGCCCTCGCGAAGTTCATGGTCTCAGACGCTCTGTACGCTGCGCAAGCAGCCTACAAGGCTGCCGCGGTGGCGTCCCCCGCTGACGAGGATGAGGAACCCCTCCCGAGGCCCCCCGCGAAGAAGAAGCAGCTGTTCTCTCAGGAGAAGGCCGCGACGAAGTAGGTGCCTCTTGAGGCAAACGGCTCGGGGGCTAGCGTCACCATCGGCGCCAACTTGCCCCCCAAATAGGAAAGCGCGCTCGTCGCCTTCCTCAGGGCAAACTCTGACATGTTCGCATGGACACCGTCAGATATGTCCGGAGTACCGAGGGAGGTGATCGTGCACCACCTAGCCGTGTGTCCAAACGCATGCCCCGTGAAGCAAAAGGCGCGGCGCCAGGCGCCAGAGAAGCAAGAGTTCATCGTTCAAGAAGTAGAGAAGTTGAAGAAAGCTAGCATCATCAAAGAAGTTGTCCATCCCACTTGGATCTCCAATGGTGTGGTCGTTCCCAAGCACACCGGAGGAAGCCGCCTCTGCATCGACTTCACCGACCTCAACAAAGCTTGCCCCAAGGACCCTTATCCCCTCCCGAGGATCGACCAGATCGTGGACTCCACGGCCGGCTGCGAACTCCTCTGTTTTCTGGATGCCTTCTCAGGCTATCACCAGATCAAGATGGCAAAGGAGGACGAGGAGAAGACAGCATTTCTCACCCCTTGTGGTGTGTTTTGCTACATCTGCATGCCTTTCGGCCTAATGCCGGTGCCACTTTCTAGCGCCTCATGAGGATTGCCTTGGGGGCTCAAATGGGAAGGAATGCAGAGGCCTACGTCGACGACATCGTGGTCAAGACCCGCGAGAAGGACACGCTCATCAAGGATCTCGAGGAGACCTTTGCCAACCTGCGCAAGGTAAACATCAAGCTGAACCCCGCCAAGTGCGTCTTCAGGGTCCCTTCAGGCAAACTCTGTCGGCACAGTGGAAACCAGGGTGCCACGGGGTGGCCTGCCAGGGCCCACAACATTCTTCAGAAGATTTCGCTAAGGACCAGGCTCTCTAAGCCTGGCGAGCCACGCGAGGGTTTTTCCCCTCGTGAGGGACCTCTCCTCCTCGCGAGGGCTTTTCCCCTCGCGAGGGACCTCTCTTCGAGAGGGCATCTCGAACGTTGCCCTCAATTTCTCCAAGGATCAAGTCAAAGGGCTCGGCGAGGCCTCCGGCCTCGCGGGGTTTCCTTACCCATGAAGCCAGCTCTGCCGCCGTGACAGAGCGCACATGGGCTCTGCGCCCTCCGCAGAGTCATGGGTGCACCAGCGCGCGGTGACGACCACGCCTGCGCGCGGTGACGGTAGCACCACAGTTGCCGTTCTCGTGTATAAAGCAGTCAACAACGCTGCAACAAGCAAAGGAGCTCCAAGAATTGCCACTTTGGTGATAAGGGGACCGTCTGCAGCTACTCTCCAAGGGCGACGTCACCGTGGGACACATCCCACCTCAGCGGCGCCAGCCCACCGTCCTGGCTAGACGGTGGCTTTTCCAGCTTTGGTGACACCACTCCCTGCCATGGACCGCGTCCATGGAAGCCCCCTTTATCGTGCACCCGTCCTCCTCCTTCGTCGCCATGTGGTAACCCTTCCCGCCAAGATATTTGGGGGAATAGGTCCAAGACACATATAAAAGGAGGGGGAGCACGTTCGGGCAAAGGGTTCAGAAGTGGTTTCTTCTTCGGTTGGCAATCTGAGATCTAGGGTTAGCCATTGTTAGCCACCTCAAGCTCGCCAATCACTCTTTGTACTAAAACCTCTCCAAGCAGTGCAATACAACCAAGGCAGGATGTAGGGGTTTTACCTCTCCAAGAGGGCCCTGAACCTGGGTAATATCGTGTGTTCATCTCTGCAGAGCCGTCCCACAGCAGTCTCTGCGAGCACCGTCGCCAGGGCACGTTGAGGATTGTTTGATTCCGTGTTCAGCCCCTTACTCGATACCTAGTGAGACACACCCAGTTTCTGGGACAGATCTCCCAGGAGAAGGCCGCGACGAAGCAGGTGCCTCTTGAGGCAAACGGCTCGGGGGCTAGCGTCACCATCGGCGCCAACTTGCCTCCTAAATAGGAAAGCGCGCTCGTCGCCTTCCTCAGGGCAAACTCTGACATGTTCGCATGGACACCGTCAGATATGTCCGGAGTACCGAGGGAGGTGATCGAGCACCACTTAGCCATGTGTCCAAACGCACGCCCCGTGAAGCAAAAGGTGTGGCGCCAGGCGCCAGAGAAGCATGATTTCATCGTCTAAGAAGTAGAAAAGTTGAAGAAAGCCAGTATCATCAAGGAAGTTGTCCATCCCACTTGGCTCGCCAATGGTGTGGTCGTCCCCAAGCACACCGGAGGAAGCCGCCTCTGCATCGACTTCACCGACCTCAACAAAGCCTGTCCCAAGGACCCCTATCCCCTCCCGAGGATCGACCAGATCGTGGACTCCACCGCCAGCTGCGCACTCCTCTGTTTTCTGGATGCCTTCTCAGGCTATCACCAGATCAAGATGGCGAAGGAGGACGAGGAGAAGACAACATTTCTCACCCCTTGTGGTGTGTTTTGCTACGTCTGCATGCCCTTCGGCCTGAAAAATGCCGGTGCCACTTTCCAGCGCCTCATGATGATCGCCTTGGGGGCTCAAATGGGAAGGAATGCAGAGGCCTACATCGACGACATCGTAGTCAAGACCCGCGAGGAGGACACGCTCATCAAGGACCTCGAGGAGACCTTTGCCAACCTGCGCAAGGTAAACATCAAGCTGAACCCCGCCAAGTGCGTTTTCGGGGTCCCTTCAGGCAAGCTCCTCGGGTTCCTGGTGTCTCATCACGGCATCGAAGCAAACCCCGACAAGATCAGAGCCATAGAAGAGATGCGGCCTCCTCGTCGCCTCAAGGACATGCAATGCTTAGCGGGATGTATGGCCAGCCTCGGCCGTTTCATCTCCAAGTTCGACGAGAGGGCGCTGCCGTTTTTCAAGATCATGAAGAGGTCCGGTCCTTTCAAGTGGACCCCTGAAGTAGCAAAGGCCTTCGAGGACCTGAAGAAATACCTGGCGAGCCCACCCATCATCGCTGCCCCACGCCCTCGCGAGCCTCTGAAGCTGTATCTTGCAGCCACTCCTCAGACGGCAAGCGCGGTCTTGGTGGCTGAAAGGGAAGAGCCAGTCCTCGCCAAGCAAAGCTCTGCCCCGCCAAGCCAAGAACTCCTCGACAAGGAAGCAGCCTCGTCAAGCCTCCAACCTCATGCCGAGCCTCTACAAGCGGGGCCTCAAGAAAACCTCGACAAGAACTCCACCGAGCCTCAAGAGGAGCCAACCGCTGCCACGTCAACAACCACCCTCGTCGAGCATCCCGTGTACTTCGTCAGCACAGTGCTGCGGGACGCTCGCGAGCGGTACCCCGTGCAGCAAAAGCTCCTTTTCTCGCTCCTCAACGCCTCCAGGAAATTGCGCCACTACTTCTAGGGTCACCCCATCAAGGTGGTCACCTCTTACCCCCTGGAGCAAGTCCCGCGCAACCCAAACGCAACAGATCGCGTCGCAAGCTGGGGCATCGAGCTACAACCCTTCGAGCTGGAGTTTGACACCACAAGGGTCATCAAGGGCAGGGCACTGGCTGATTTCATGGCCGAATGGAAGGACACGCGTGAAGAAGAGCCTCAAGAGGAGGAAGCTGTAGCCTCAGGAGGGACGGAGCCCAGCTACTGGATCATGCACTTCGACGGCGCCTTCGTGGCCAGGAGTGCAGGGGCTGGTGCTATCCTCACCTCGCCAACAGGCGACAAGCTCTACTACGCCGTCCAGCTGTGCTTCAAAGACAGCGACAAGGTCTCCAACAACATTGCTGAGTACGAAGGCCTCCTCGCCGGGCTCAGAGCTGCCATTGCCCTCGGCATCAAGCGCATCCTCATCAAGGGCGACTCCTAGCTCCTCGTCAACTTCTCCAACAAAAGCTACACGCCTAAGGACACCTACATGGTGGCTTACCTTGAAGAGTTACGCAAACTCGAGAAGCACTTCAGGGGCATGGAGCTCAAGCATATCGCACGAGAAGAAAACCAAGAGGCAGACGAACTCGCCAGGCGAGCAACAAGAAGGGAAGCCCAGAAGCCTGGAGTGTTCGAGGAGAGACTCGCCAAGTCCTCGGTCAAGCAACCAGCGGTCAACACGAGCATCAATGAGGAGCTCCCACCAGCCCCATCAAGTGGAGCACCAAACTGCGGGCTGCCCTCAGGCGATCGCTTGCTGATGACCCTGGTACGCCAAGATACTGGGTGGATCGACGAGATCAAGAGCTACTTGCAAAATCGAGTCCTCCCCGAAGAAGATGCAGAGGCTGAATGTAACAGCCCTAACTTGGTTATGAAAAATACGAAGAATTTTTCCACTATTTGTTTCCATGTTTGCATCATAGCATCCAAATGCATTTGTCATTCCTAACAATGCCATTGTTTTGGAAACACATTGAAAATGGGAAGCCAACCTTTCCCACAACCTCAACCCAAATGCAATGCCCAACTTGGCAACCACTAATTGAACTTCCAACTTGTTTAGGAGGTTCCAACTTGGCAGTTTCTAACAATGTTCACTTTCAAATTGTGTCAAATGAGAAATGACATGAGAGTTGAAATTGGCCGAATTCAATTCCTATTTTTGGAACCAGGTTAGAACTTCCAAAATTTCAAACTAAAATCATGGGGAGTCTAAATATCGTTGTGAGAGCCTCCATGAAAATTTTCATGATTTTTGGAATTGTTAAAATGCCCCAATTAAATACATTTTGGAAATTGCTCCAATTTACCCTATTTAAAAGCTATGAACAAAGGTTGGTCAAAATAATTTATTTGACCACACCAATTTTTTTGGTGGTTCTAGAGGTTAATTCTAGCTTATAAGAATTTTTCTGGGATTTTAGAAAATGTCCTGGTACTTTATTTAAATGGTTAAAACCTGCTGCTGGGCTTGTTTGCAATTATTTTAAAAGTTCCAGGGACCTTTTCATGATTCTTTTTCCCTCTCTCTCCTCTCCACGGCGGCCATGGCACTGGCGCCATGCCGCCACTTCCACGACACCCATGCCGCCCTGCCGCTGCCCCCTGGTAGTCAAGGGCGCACCACGCCGCCCAGGAGCCTCACCTGCTCCCCTTTCTTCCAGTTTTCTGTTTCCTCTCTCTCTCTCACTCGGGATCGGGCACCGCCACTGCCGCCACTGGGTCGAGCACGCCGCTCTCGTGTAGGGCTGCCCGGAGTAGATCGAACCGGCGCACTGCCTCCGCGTCGACGTCCGCTACCTCGTGGTCGAAGGAATTGAGCTAGGGCGCCTCCAGTCGCGAGATCGACATCATCCTCCTCCCTCTCCCGTCACCGTGTTCGAGCACGAAATCGTCACCGTCCGGCCCTCCCCGCCGACGCCGACCACACCAACGAGCTCACGGGTGAGCTAGCGTACTTTTTGCTTCCTTCCCCGCCCCCTGTTTCCCTCTCCCGCCGCCGTTTTGGTCGTCGCCGGCCGCCGGTGTCACCGCACGCACCCCGGCCTGGGCGTCGGCGTGAACCGGCCGTGAGGCCGGCTCCCTCGGGCCACAGCCCGGCCTAACAACCGGACTGGGCCGGCCACAAGGCCGGAAGTCTCTGGAGCTGCCCCGGCCTAACACCCGGTCTGGGCCGGCTCTGGGGCCGGTACCCTCTGCCACTGGCCCGACCTGCAAACCGGCCTGGGCCGACCTGTGGGCCGGCCTGCAACAGTAAAAACAGAATATGTTTAAATTCATATATTTTGATAACTTTTCAAATGTTGGTCCAAATGTAACAAATAAAATACCATTTTGCTCAGGAAGACAAATCCTACCTATTGGAACAATTGAAATGTTAATTTGAAACCATATTTTGCGGTGTTTTTAAGAATTCCTGAAATGGGTTAATTATTACCGAATTTGAGAATTTCATAACTTATTAAATATTGATCCAAAAATTATGAATAAATTATCGATGTGATCCACACTTCAAATGCTATCAAATTATGCCCTTATCACATCATGATCACAAATTCTTCTTTGATGTTATTCATAATTTGATTAAATGAATTAAATTCTATTATTTAATTAATTTGCTCCTTATTCATCGGTGCTCCGAAAATTTACAAATAAATTACCGAAATGATCGGAAGAACGAATCCTATCCATTCATGTCATGTTCATGCATATTTGAGCCACTTCTATAATAATTTGATAATTTATGAAGAATGTGGTCACTAAGATAAATATGGAGTGGTGTCCAAATAATGGCACTAACTATTTGGAACTCCATTTAATTTGTTAAATAAATTAAATGATATGATCTTTGCATCAATTGGACATGTCATCATGTGTTTGCGCATTGCACCTTGTGATCGTGTGATTTATGTGTTCTTTGTATTTCTCTTTTGGGTATCGATAGATTCCGGAGTCGAGGTTCTCTCTACTTACCCCGACGAGCAGTACTTCACGCCCGGGCAGCAAGGCAAGAGATAACCTAACCTTCTTGGCATTCTAGCATCCTATGTTTATAAACTTATTTTATCCACCATAATATTGCATGCGATTCAAATGCCTCTTTGATCAAAATATAGAGAATCCTATGATTGCATGTTTTCCCCGAGCCAATTTACATGTATCCCTACCTATGAACCATAGTGTTGATGTGTTGGCCGGATACAAATATAATTGTTGTATTCATATGCTTAGCTATGCTTAGCCATGCTTAAATAGATGCGTTATGTCCGTTATTAATTCCATAATTGTTGATGTTGATGGAATGGTTCGGGCATGGTGGATAATTGTGATGCTAATTAAAATGCTAAGACGGCTTGGGTGAGTTGCCATTGGGGATGGTGTTTTGCCTCACTCTAGCCCCTAGGTGCGAGTTCTTTACCTCTTGAACCAAGACGAGCGTGCTGCCATTGGTGGGTGTATGGGCGCCTTACTGACCAAATAACTTGTGCGGGCGTATCCAAGGGTCCTCTAGTTTACTATTTCCATTTGCCGTGTGTGTGAGCGGAAAAAGAAATGATGAGGATGGTGGTGTTTAGGACGTGGCGATGGGGCAGGGGCTGAGGCTCGGTAAACTTGCCCTGTGGCCACAGATGACTCTTGGATAGTCTCACGCGAGGTAAAGGTTTAACCGCGCCCACTCGCCGGTCTTCCCCGGAAGAGGACCAACTAGGTGAGCCGGACGGTACCAATGGGTAAAATAGTACACCCCTGCAGGGTTAATCTTTTCGAAAAGCCGTGTCCACGGTTATGGACGACTTGGGATCGGATATAAGATCATAGAGAATATTAACCTAATTGATATGGCAGCTAAAGGTTGCATAATCAACGTGTGACAAAGGTTCACTTCCTCGAGGGTGATTCGAGGGGGTGCCTTGGTGGAGATGAGTGTGGTTGGTGACAAAAAGGGTTCGATGAGAACCATTGATGACAAAGTTACTCTCTTATCCCCTTTATGTAAAGTATTCTGAGTAGACGACGCCTTATGTCTTTTTATCTCTTTTAAATGAAAATTGGTGTAACGCCCCGACCCCGGAATTATACAGAGAGGCTATGTAAGGAACACAACCATCAATGTATAAAACAAAGATCGAGACTTGTGGAACAGAACTGGCACAAAGCATGACTCTACGACACAAAATATTTATATGGCAACTCATATAACGAGAAGAATACAAATATTACAAACACAAGGATCACAGATCCAACAATTCAACAAGCGGAAGCGAAGTAGCGTTGTCTAATACAACAAGAAGCATAATATGGCCTAAGAGGCCTACAGATAAACATCCTCCCAGCCAGCTTGTTCCACGGTCCCAAGCTGCCACCTGGGAACCCCAGACTAGTAGTCGACCTCAACGAAGAACCCACCTAGTTGCTCGGTGTCGTCCTCCTCTGAAATACAAAATCATAGAGGCAGCAAAGAGAGACTGAGTACGATGTACTCGCAAGTTTAGTAGGGCGATATAGGCCCAATGACTGACGGAGGCTCTAAAGCTATTTATGTAGTTCTTTTGCATAAAGCTAGCTTTAAATAAACTGAAACATAAATGACACATGGCATTCGTCTACTCAGAATACTTTTCAAAAGGGGTAAGAGAGTAACATTTGTCATCATTGGTTCTCATCGAACCCTTTTGTCGCCAACCACTCTCATCTCTACCCAGGGCACCCCCTCGAATCACCCTCAAGGAAGTGAACCTTTACCACACGTTGATTAATGCAACCTTTAGCTGCCATAGCAATTAGGTTAAAGTTATCTATGAGCTAATCCGCCTTTTCCAAGAGTTTGTCCATAACCGTGGACACGGCTTTTCGAAAAGATTTACCCTGCAGGGGTGTACTATTTTACCCATTGGTACCGTCCGACTCACCTGAGTGGCCCTCTTCCGGGGAAGGCCGGCAAGCGGGCGCGGTTAAACCTTTACCTCACGTGAGAATATCCAAGAGTCATCTGTGGCCACAGGACAGGTTCAGCGCTCCCAGCGCCCTGCCCCATCGCCACGCCCTAAACACAAATCCTCATCAACATCATCTTTTCCACTCACACGCAAATGGAAACCCGAACTAGAGGACCCTTGGATACGCCCGCATAAGTTATTCGGTCAGTAAGGCGCCCATACACCCACCAATGGCAGCACGCTCGGTTCTTGGTTCTAGCTAAAAGCACTCTCATCCTAGGCGACAAGAATGAGGAAAACCACCCTCCCCGAGGGCAACTCATCCAAGCCTTTAGCAATTTAATTAAGCATTACATTCATCCACCATGCCCGAATCATTCCATCATCATCAATAAGTATGGAATTCAATAACGGACATTACTAGCCTTTCAACTAAGCATTTCTAAGCATGGCTAAGCATATAACCAACACTTATAACTGCATCCGGCCAACACATCAACTCTAGGGTTCATAGGTAGGGGTACATGTGATTGGCTCGGGAAAAACATGCATTCATAGGATTCCCTATTATTGACCCAAAAGACATTTGAACCGCATGCAATATTATGGTGGATAAAATAATTTGATAAAAGCATAGGATGCTAGATGCCAAGAAGGTTAGGTTATCTCTTGCCTTGCTGCCCGGGCGCGTAGTATTGATCGTCGGGGTAGTTATCGGTAACCTCGACTCCGGAATCTATCGATGCCCAAAAGGAAAGCAAGCACACATAAATCACAAGAACACAAGGTGCAATGCTCAATCACATGATGGCATGTCAAAATTTATGCAAGGATCCCATTATATGACTTAAGGGCACAATTAAATGGGGAGCCAAATAATTAAGGAAATTATTTGGAGAACACCTCATATTTGACTTAATGTCCAATTGTTCATAAAGATTCCATCATTTTAGAAATTGCTCAATTATGCATGAACATGACATGATTAAAGAGGTTTGCTTCTTATGTTCACTTCGGTGCCTTATTGGTAGTTTTTCGGAGTACCGATGGACAATTAGCAAATTAAAGGTTATTTGGATTTATATCCTTTAACCAAGTAAAGATTTAAATCAAAGGGCAAGTTGTTGTCATGGGGTGATTCTAGCATATTTAGATAGCATTTGAAACACTGAACAAATTAGTAGGTCATTTGCAAGTTTTAACAAGAAGGAGTTAAAATACAAAGTTCACAAGTTTTCAGCTTGGTTCGGAATCCATCCGGATTGGGCCGGAATATTCCGGACGGTCCGGAATAATCCGGGCTAAATCCGAACCAAATCCGAGGTGACCTCAAAATCTTTCGGTTGGGGTTTCGGATTTCGTCCGGAAAGGTCCGGAAATATCCGGTCGACCCGGAATCGATCCGGAATAATCCGGGCGATTCCGGACGGCTCGTCCCTGGGCAGAAAAACGACGGCAGCGGCGGTTGTGCGCGGCGCGAGCACGCACGAGAGGGAGAGGGGGAGCGGGAGGAGGCCTAAGAGTTTGCGGGGCTCACCCTGGACACGTAGGGGTGCTCGACCGCAGTGGAGGTGGACGGGGTCGTCGGAATCGGGCTCCGGCGGGCGGCGGCCGCGGTGAGGATGGCGAGGACGATTGAGTCGATTGCGGGCTCCCCGGTCCGATTGTTTCGTCGTGGAGGAAAAGGAGGATACCGCGGAGGTTTTCGCCCGCGTCGATCTACACGGGGCGGCCCCAAACGTCGGCGACGAGCTCGTCAAGCACGGCGGCGACTGCGGGAGCTCGGAGGGGAGAGCGAGCGAGGATAGGGGGCAGGTGAGCGGGGAGCGGGGTGAGGAGCAGGTGGGCGTCCTCGGCATGGTCTTTGACCTCGCAGGGGGGGCCACGGCGTCGAGCGGTAGGCGAGGCCACGGCGGCAACGGCATGGGCGCGGGCGGCATGGCGCCAGTGCGCCCTGTCGCCACTGTGCTTCATCCGGAATTTTCCGGATGGGTCCGGAAAATTCCGACTGGCCCGGAATTGATCCGGAAAATTCCGGGTCATTCCGGATGACCACAGTTTTGGCAGAAAAGCCAGAATTTGAAAGGGCTCCAAAACTATTCCAGAAAATATGCAAAAATTCTGGGAGCTTTTCCACAAGTTAAACTAGCTCAACATACATGTACTTGGCATTTGAGCATCATAACATGGCTTACCAATAACCAAGGCTAGGAACCACAATTGGAGTTTGAAGTTGAAAACAAATTGGAGGCCAACCATTTGGTCCCTTTGCAAAAGAGTGAACTTAAGTGAATTTCCTAGACCATAAGGTCACTTGCCATAACATGGGTTGTAGAAATTGGTGCATTTCAAGAAGTAAAGGTTTTGGGAAGTTTTGGCTTCCCTTTTTATTGTTTTCCCATTTGATCACTTATTAACATTAGCAAATTAGAGACATGCCATGATGCAAACAAGAATGCAAAAAGTGGAAAAATTCTTCGTATTTTTCATTACCATGTTAGGGATGTTACAAATCTACCCCCCTTACAGGAATCTCGTCCCGAGATTCTAGGCTTGAGTGAAGAAGGCGGGGTACTCCTGACGAAGACTAGTTTCTCTCTCCCATGTGGCTTCTTCCTCGGAATGGTTAGACCATTGGACCTTGAGAAACTTGATGGACTTGTTGCGGGTTTTCCTCTCCGCTTCATCCAAGATGCGGATAGGATGCTCGCGATAGGTCAAATCCTCTTGAATGTCCAATGCCTCATGATCAACCCCACGGATGGGATCCTTGAAGCACCGGCGGAGTTGGGAAACATGGAACACATCATGGACATCCGGGAAATTTGAGGGCAACTCAAGTTGATAGGAGAGATCTCCTCGCTTGCCTAGGATGGTGAAAGGGCCAACAAAGCGAGGTGCCAATTTTCCCTTGATTCCAAAGCGACGAACGCCTCGGAGAGGAGAGACTCGAAGATAGGCCTTGTCACCAATTTCATAGTGGACCTCTTGATGATGCTTGTCATAGTAGCTTTTCTGACGGGATTGAGCGGCTTTGAGGTTTTCTCAAATGACACGGACTTTCTATAATTTTGTATTTCAGAGGAGGACAACACCGAGCAGCTAGGTGGGTTCTTCGTTGACGTCGACTACTAGTCTGGGGTTCCCAGGTGGCAGCTTGGAACCGTGGAACAAGCTGGCTTGGGTGATGTTTATTGTAGGCCTCTTAGGCCATATATTTGCTTCTTGTTGTTAGACAACACTACCCGCTTCCGCTTGATGAATTGATGGATCTGTGATCCTTTTGCAGTGTAATATTTGTATTCTTCTCATTATATGAGTTGCTATATGTTTTGTGTCGTAGAGTCATACAATGTACCAGTTTGTTCCACAAGTCTTGATCTCTTTACTATACATGGAATCGATGTCTGAGCTTATGGCATGATTGAGGTGTTGTGTGCCGATGATCCATTCCGAGCACACCTGCCAATGAGTTTTGGCCTGGGATTGGTAAACCCAGTAACCCTCAATTATGTAGCATGACCGGTTACACAACGTTCCACTGTATAGTTCTAGGGTCGGGGCGCTACAAGTTGGTATCAGAGCCGGACTGCCTGTAGGAAACCCATTCTTTTGGTCGATGTCGAGTCTAGTGAAAAATTATTTATAACCTAAAAATGAGTTGTGAAAACCTCCTTAGGATTCTTTTTGCTCCTCATCCAACTCGCTCTACTCTGATTCTTACCTCTATTTGTTTTAAGCTCGGTGTCAACGTTTTAGGTTCTCGGGGTTTGGGTTCTTACCGTCCGGTTTTTGTCTCGAAATCCTTGTATCCGTTTGAAATCGCCGCGATGATGTCATGTCACCGTGGTTGCCTAAATCTGTCCTTGATGTTTATTGCTTCTTAAATATCTATATCTGGAAGCAACCAATGATCTATCTTATCTGTCGGAACTTGGTTACTAACTATGTCCTTGTTCCAAATCTTCAGAATGGCTCCTACCTGTCGTGGGGAACAAGGCAACCCTGAGGCACCGCCGCCACCCTCGATGGCGGAGGTTCTCATGGCCATTGAGCAAAACCGCCTGCGCAACGAGCATCTGCTCGAGCAGCTGGTGCAGCAAGGAGCCAGGAGGAACACGGACTGCACCACTCTCAACCAGTTCTTGCGGTCCCAACCTCCCACTTTCTCCGAGGCTAAGGAGCCGCTTGATGCGGATGATTGGCTTCGGGCTATAGAGCGCAAGTTTGCCGCTCTTCACGTCCCGGCGGCGGAACATGTCAACTTCGCCACCTACCTGCTGGAGGGAGCCGCCGGCTCCTGGTGGGAGAGCCACGTGGAAATGGTTGCCGCGGGCCATGTTGTCACTTGGGAGGAGTTCCGCTCCGCTTTCCGGGCGGCGTACATCCCCAAGCCTATCCTCGAGCTCAAGAGGAGTGAGTTCCTGGATTTAACCCAGGGACGCATGGACGTCCAAGCCTATGGGCGGGAGTTCAACCACCTCTCCCGTTACGCCCCTCGGGACATGACGAATGATGAGGACAAGCAATACCTCTTCCGCAAGGGGCTCACACCTCGTCTCCGATACGAGCTCCTACCCTTCAAGTTCACCTCCTACCAGGAGCTCTACAACCAGGCTCTCACCATGGAGCAGGGTAGGAAGGAGTTGGAGGCTTCCAAGAGGCCAGCTCCAGCTGATCACCAGAGCTCCTCCTCCTCTGAGGGCAAGAAGCGCAAGGTCTTCGTGCCTTTCAGCGCTGTGCCAAAGGCGCCCTTCGCGCCGAAGCCCACCGGGTACCTGCCACCTCCGCCTCGCCCGGCTACCTCGACCTTGGGTGCGGCTGGAGGCGGTTTTCGACCTCGACTACCTGCACCACCGGGGCTCACTTGCTTCGCTTGTGGCCAGCCGGGGCACTACTCCAGGGAGTGTCCCCAGAAGGCACCGGCTCCCTCAGCACCGGCACCAGCACCCTCTACTCCAGCCGCCAAGGCGACCACCGTCAGCCGTGGCCGCCTAAACCACGTTTCGGCTGAAGGCGTCGAGGAGGACCCCAGAGTCCTTATGGGTACGCTCCGAATCAATACATATCCAGCTTCAGCATTATTTGATTCTGGAGCCTCGCATTCGTTCATATCCATATCATATGCACACAACCATCAAATACCGTTTGCAAATATGGATTCCCCGTTAGTGGTCAAGACCCCAGGCTCTAGTTGGCGTACAAATTGGATAGCTCCAGAGGTTCAAGTTTCCGTAGGGTCAATCCCGTTTCCGTTCTCATTGATAGCCCTGAGGTCAGAGGGTATCGATGTCATTCTGGGCATGGATTGGCTAGTAAAATATCAGGCCAACCTGGATTGCGCTGCCAAGACTGTCACGGTGATCCACCCGTGCTATGGGGAAGTGCGATACTGGTCCCCAACTTCTGCAACTCCCTCCGTAGCCACTCCTCTCTCCCCGGAGATCAGTTTGTACTTCATGGAAGGAACTACACCGCCAGAAATGCATGAAGTTGCTGTGGTGTGCGATTTTCCCGATGTTTTCCCCGAGGAATTGCCCGGCATGCCACCTGATCGCAGCGTAGAGTTTGTGATTGAGTTGGTTCCGGGAACCGCCCCAGTTTCCAAAACACCCTACCGTATGCCAACGGCAGAGCTAGCTGAATTAAAGAAGCAATTGGATGAGCTATTGGAAAAAGAATTCATCCGGCCGAGTAGCTCACCTTGGGGCGTCCCGGTCATCTTTGTCAAGAAGAGGGACACAAATGTTCCTCGACTGGTCGTTGACTACCGCCCTCTTAATGCGGTGACCATCAAGAACAAGTATCCCATTCCTCGAATAACTGATCTATTCGATCAACTGGCTGGTGCAACGGTATTCTCCAAGATGGATCTGAGGTCAGGTTACCATCAGATAAAGATCCAAAAGGAGGATATTCCGAAGACGGCTTTCACTACCCGCTATGGGTTATACGAGTACACCGTCATGTCTTTCGGCCTCACAAATGCTCCAGCTACATTCATGAGGCTAATGAACTCTATCTTCCACGAGTACCTTGACAAGTTTGTCATTATCTACATCGATGACATCCTTGTGTACTCCAAAACCGAAGATGAACATGCTGAGCATCTTCGACTTGTCTTGACCAAGCTCCGTGATCACCGCCTCTATGCCAAGTTCTCCAAGTGTGAGTTTTGGCTGAAGGAGCTCATTGTCCTCGATCATGTGGTGTCAGCTGCTGGAGTAGCGGTAATACCTGACAAGATTCAGGCCATCCTGGATTGGCCAACTCCCAAATCCGTCAAAGATATCCGAAGCTTCCTTGGATTGGCGGGTTATTACGGCCGATTTATCGAGGGCTTTTCCAAAATAGCAAAGGCACTGACTGACCTCCTCAAGAAAGGCAAACAATTTGTGTGGTCATCATCGACCGTTTGTCAAAGGTTGCCCATTTCCTTCCGGTTCAGGAGGACGTCAATGCTGCTAAATTGGCGGAGCTATATATGGCCCGGATTGTTCCTTTGCATCGGGTTCCTTTGCGGATCATCTCCGACCGTGGAAGCTTATTTGTGTCCAAGTTTTGTCAAAGTTTCCAAACAGCTCTTGGAACCCGTCTCAACTTTAGCACCGCCTATCATCCTCAAACCGACGGTCAAACTGAAAGAGTAAATCAAGTTCTTGAGGACATGCTTCGGGCTTGTGTCATCTCCTTTGGCAAGGGTTGGAAAAATTATCTCCCTCTTGCCGAGTTCTCCTACAACAATAGCTATCAAGCCAGTTTGCAAATGGCTCCCTTCGAGGTCCTTTATGGGAGAAAATGCCGGACTCCTCTCAATTGGTCTGAAACCGGAGAGAGGTCCCTCTTCGGTCCTGATGTGATCAATGAAGCCGAAGAGAAAGTCCGTGTCATTCGAGAAAATCTCAAGTCTGCTCAATCCCGTCAGAAAAGCAATTATGACAAGCACCATCAAGAGGTCTACTACAAGATTGGTGACAAGGCTTATCTTCGAGTCTCTCCTCTCCGAGGCGTTCGTCACTTTGGAATCGAGGGCAAATTGGCACCTCGCTATGTTGGCCCTTTCACCGTCCTAGCCAAGCGAGGAGATCTCTCCTATCAACTTGAGCTACCCTCCAATTTCCCGGATGTGCATGATGTGTTCCATGTTTCTCAACTCCGCCATTGTTTCAAGGATCCAATCCGTGGGGTTGATCATGAGGCATTGGACATTCAGGAGGATTTGACCTATCACGAGCATCCTATCCGTATCTTGGATGAAGCGGAGAGGAAAACCCGCAACAAGTCCATCAAGTTCCTCAAAGTTCAATGGTCCAACCATTCCGAGGAAGAAGCCACATGGGAGCGAGAAACTAGTCTTCGTCAGGAATACCCCGCCTTCTTCACTCAAGCCTAGAATCTCGGGACGAGATTCCTGTAAGGGGGGTAGAATTGTAACAGCCCTAACTTGGTTATGAAAAATACAAAGAATTTTTCCACTTTTTGTTTCCATGTTTGCATCATAGCATCCAAATGCATTTGTCATTCCTAACAATGCCATTGTTTTGGAAACACATTGAAAATGGGAAGCCAACCTTTCCCAAAACCTCAACCCAAATGCAATGCCCAACTTGGCAACCACTAATTGAACTTCCAACTTGTTTAGGAGGTTCGAACTTGGCAGTTTCTAACAATGTCTCACTTTCAAATTGTGTCAAATGAGAAATGACATGAGAGTTGAAATTGGCCGAATTCAATTGCTATTTTTGGAACCAGGTTAGAACTTCCAAAATTTCAAACTAAAATCATGGGGAGTCTAAATGTGGTTGTGAGAGCCTCCATGAAAATTTTCATGATTTTTGGAATTGTTAAAATGCCCCAATTAAATACATTTTGGAAATTGCTCCAATTTACCCTATTTAAAAGCTATGAACAAAGGTTGGTCAAAATAATTTATTTGACCTCACCAATTTTTGTGGTGGTTCTAGAGGTTAATTCTAGCTTATAAGAATTTTTCTGGGATTTTAGAAAATGTCCCGGTACTTTATTTAAATGGTTAAAACCTGCTGTTGGGCTTGTTTGCAATTATTTTAAAAGTTCCAGGGACCTTTTCGCGATTCTTTTTCCCTCTCTCTCCTCTCCACGGTGACCATGGCACTGGCGCCATGCCGCCACTTCCTCGACGCCCATGCCGCCCTGCCGCTGCCCCCTGGTAGTCAAGGGCGCAGGAGCCTCACCTGCTCCCCTTTCTTCCAGTTTTCTGTTTCCTCTCTCTCTCTCTCACTCGGGATCGGGCACCGCCACTGCCGCCACTGGGTCGAGCATGCCACTCTCGTGTAGGTCTGCCCGGAGCAGATCGAGCCGGCGCACTGCCTCCGCGTCGACGTCCGCTACCTCGTGGTCGAAGGAATTGAGCTAGGGCGCCTCCAGTCGCGAGATCGACATCCTCCTCCTCCCTCTCCCATCACCGCGTTCGAGCACGAAATCGTCACCGTCCGGCCCTCCCCGCCGACACCGACCACACCAACGAGCTCATGGGTGAGCTAGCGTACTTTTTGCTTCCTTCCCCGCCCCCTGTTTCCCTCTCCCGCCGCCGTTTTGGTCGCCGCCGGCCGCCGGTGTCACCGCACGCACCCCGGCCTGGGCGTCGGCCTGAACCGGCCGTGAGGCCGGCTCCCTCGGGCCACAGCCCGGCCTAACAACCGGACTGGGCCGGCCACAAGGCCGGAAGTCTCTGGAGCTGCCCCGGCCTAACACCCGGTCTGGGCCGGCTCTGGGGCCAGTACCCTCTGCCACTGGCCCGGCCTGCAAACCGGCCTGGGCCGACCTGTGGGCCGGCCTGCAACAGTAAAAACAGAATATGTTTAAATTCATATATTTTGATAACTTTTCAAATGTTGGTCCAAATTTAACAAATAAAATACCATTTTGCTCAGGAAGACAAATCCTACCTATTGGAACAATTGAAATGTTAATTTGAAACCATATTTTGCGGTGTTTTCAAGAATTCCTAAAATGGGTTAATTATTACCGAATTTGAGAATTTCATAACTTATTAAATATTGATCCAAAAATTATGAATAAATTATCGATGTGATCCACACTTCAAATGCTATCAAATTATGCCCTTGTCACATCATGATCACAAATTCTTCTTTGATGTTATTCATAATTTGATTAAATGAATTAAATTCTATTATTTAATTAATTTGCTCCTTATTCATCGGTGCTCCGAAAATTTACAAATAAATTACCGAAATGATCGGAAGAACGAATCCTATCCATTCATGTCATGTTCATGCATATTTGAGCCACTTCTATAATAATTTGATAATTTATGAAGAATGTGGTCACTAAGATAAATATGGAGTGGTGTCCAAATAATGGCACTAACTATTTGGAACTCCATTTAATTTGTTAATTTAATTAAATGATATGATCTTTGCATCAATTGGACATGTCATCATGTGTTTGCGCATTGCACCTTGTGATCGTGTGATTTATGTGTTCTTTGTATTTCTCTTTTGGGTATCGATAGATTCCGGAGTCGAGGTTCTCTCTACTTACCCCGACGAGCACTACTTCACGCCCGGGCAGCAAGGCAAGAGATAACCTAACCTTCTTGGCATTCTAGCATCCTATGTTTATAAACTTATTTTATCCACCATAATATTGCATGCGATTCAAATGCCTCTTTGATCAAAATATAGAGAATCCTATGATTGCATGTTTTCCCCGAGCCAATTTACATGTATCCCTACCTATGAACCATAGTGTTGATGTGTTGGCCGAATACAAATATAATTGTTGTATTCATATGCTTAGCTATGCTTAGCCATGCTTAAATAGATGCGTTATGTCCGTTATTAATTCCATAATTGTTGATGTTGATGGAATGGTTCGGGCATGGTGGATAATTGTGATGCTAATTAAAATGCTAAGACGGCTCGGGTGAGTTGCCATCGGGGATGGTGTTTTGCCTCACTCTAGCCCCTAGGTGCGAGTTCTTTACCTCTTGAACCAAGACGAGCGTGCTGCCATTGGTGGGTGTATGGGCGCCTTACTGACCAAATAACTTGTGCGGGCGTATCCAAGGGTCCTCTAGTTTGCTATTTCCATTTGCTGTGTGTGTGAGCGGAAAAAGAAATGATGAGGATGGTGGTGTTTAGGACATGGCGATGGGGCAGGGGCTGAGGCTGGGTAAACTTGCCCCGTGGCCACAGATGACTCTTGGATAGTCTCACGCGAGGTAAAGGTTTAACCGCGCCCACTCGCCGGTCTTCCCCGGAAGAGGACCAACTAGGTGAGCTGGACGGTACCAATGGGTAAAATAGTACACCCCTGCAGGGTTAATCTTTTCGAAAAGTCGTGTCCACGGTTATGGACGACTTGGGATCGGATATAAGATCATAGAGAATATTAACCTAATTGATATGGCAGCTAAAGGTTGCATAATCAACGTGTGACAAAGGTTCACTTCCTCGAGGGTGATTCGAGGGGGTGCCTTGGTGGAGATGAGTGTGGTTGGTGACAAAAAGGGTTCGATGAGAACCATTGATGACAAAGTTACTCTCTTATCCCCTTTATGAAAAGTATCCTGAGTAGACGACGCCTTGTGTCTTTTTATCTCTTTTAAATGAAAATTGGCTTTATGAAAAACAAGTACACAAATAGCTTTAGAGCCTCCGTCAGTCATTGGGCCTATATCGCCCTACTAAACTTGCGAGTACATCGTACTCAGTCTCTCTTTGCTGCCTCTATGATTTTATATTTCAGAGGAGGACGACACCGAGCAGCTAGGTGGGTTCTTCGTTGACGTCGACTACTAGTCTGGGGTTCCCAGGTGGCAGCTTGGGACCGTGGAACAAGCTGGCTTGGGTGATGTTTATTGTAGGCCTCCGTAACAGCCCAGATTTGGTACCCTAAAATATGAGCCAAATTTTCACTTTTTATTTTCATTGCATCATGGCATACATATTTAAAATGCTAAGTGAAATATTGCAAACAATGGAAATCATTTAAAGGAATCAAACACTTCCCAAAAAAATCCCAAACCAAATGCAATTGCTCAATTAGCAAAACAAAATATTCTTGAGCTTCCATATTTGTCCAGGAAGTTCCAAGAATATATTTGTTAAATCTTTGTCAAAGGCAATTGCTTGTTAAGCAAACAAATAAAATTGGAGATTTCAAATTGGTTCAATATAAACTCTAATTTCTGATACAAAGCTAAATCTTTCCAAAAATTCAAAATAAAAATATGGTGTGCTTCATTATTATAATATGAGCCTCCATAAATATTTTGTTAAATTATTGAAATGTTTAAATGCCCCAAATAAATCTATTTTGGAAATTAACAAAAATGAATATAACTAAACCCTATGAACAAATGTGGTGCAAAACTTTTTATTTTGCAACACCAAATTTTGTGGAGCTTCTATATGTTATGGGGAGGTTACATGAATTTTTGCAGATTTTATAAAAAGGTTTAAAGGCCTCAATTAAAAATGAGGACTTCAAATAGTTGCAAATCACTTCTGAATTTTGAAACCAAGTAAACATTCCAAAAATTCAAAATAAAAATATGGTGAGCTTCATTATATTACTAGGAGCCACCATGAATATTTTTGGAATTTCTGAACCTGTATAAACGACTCAAATGAATTGTTAAAGTCTGATGATTTCATTTTAAAAGAAAAACAGAAAAGGAAAATGCAGACAGGGGGTTATGTGAAAAGTCTCCATCTTCTTTCCCTGTTGCTGCAGTGTTCGTCCTGTGCGCCCATGGCCGTGCCCCCACGTCGTGCCCTGCGTTGCGATGTTGTGGCCCCCCTCGATGGATAAGGAGGACTCCGAACCCTAAGAGCAACTCCAGCCGTCCCCCCACGAAGCCCCCCCAGGACAACTTTTCGACGCCGGCGGTCCATTTTTCCCGTAGTCGCGCCCCCAGGACCCCCCCAAGGCCTCGTTTTTCGCCGGATTTGGGCCATATTTTATCCGGCGTCCCAGGCCGAACCCAGCGCGCTGGGTTCGGCCTGGGGGCGCCGGCGAAAGGGGAAAACCGCGTGGGCCACCACTGTCGGTGAGAGAACGCACCTTTCCACGAACGGGTTCGTCCTTTCCTCCTCTCCTTCTCCCCGTCGCCGGCACCGACTCCTCCCATTCCGCCGTGAGCTCGCCACCAAAACCACCGCCAACTACCGCGACGACACCCTCTGTAGTATCCCTCCCCGCACCAGCCGCCTCCACCCTGAGAATCGCCGTCGCGGTCAAGTTTCGCGCACATCCGCATCCACCCTGCTCGCGAGGTGTTCGACGCTTTGCCTCGATGGACTCCGACGATGAGGAGATGCTCGCCGCTCTGCTGGACGAGGAAGCCGACTCTGTCGCCGCCGACGACGAAGAGCACTTGCTGATGCTCGCCTGTCTGGCTGGCCTGTACGACGCCAATGCACAGCCGAAGCGCGGTGGTTCGGCACCAGGTCGGCGCAAGAGCAAGGCACGTCAGCGTGCCGAGGGGTATTGCATGCTATATGCCGACTACTTCGCCGACGATCCAGTACACGGCGAGAAGACATTTCGGCGCCGTTTCAGAATGAATCGGCACCTTTTCCTTAAGATTTTGCATGGTGTCCGAGAGTTCGACAACTATTTCGTTTGCAAGAAAGATTGCACCGGTACGGTTGGTTTTTCCTCGCTCCAGAAGTGCACGGTCGCATTGAGATTGCTTGCATATGGAGCTCCAGCTGATTCGCAGGATGACTATCTGCGCATGGCCGAATCCACCATCCTTGAGTGCTTCTACAGGTACTGCAGAGCCGTAATTGGCGCATTTGGACCTGAATATTTGCGATCACCCACTGCTGAAGACACTGCTCGGATCCTAGCCGAGAATGAAGCAAGAGGATTTCCTGGGATGCTAGGAAGCATCGACTGCATGCACTGGAAATGGAAAAACTGTCCATTTGCTTGGCAGGGGATGTACAAAGGGCACAAAGGCGGTTGCAGTGTCGTACTTGAGGCAGTGGCTTCGTATGATACCTGGATTTGGCATTCCTTCTTTGGAATGCCAGGATCAAACAACGACATCAACATCCTGCAGTGCTCGCCTGTCTTCTCCAAACTTGTTGAAGGTATTGCTCCCCCGGTGAACTTCGAGATCAACGGGCACCATTACAACAAGGGATACTACCTGGCAGATGGTATCTATCCAAAATGGTCAACATTTGTGAAGACCATCTCAAACCCTGTGCCGAAGACGGCTAAAGCTTGGTTTGCCAAGTGCCAGGAGGCTTGCAGGAAGGATGTCGAGCGGGCATTTGGTGGGCTCCAAGCTCGATTTGCTGTTGTCCGGTATCCCGCTATGTCTTGGTCGAAAGATCAGATGTGGGAGGTGATGACTTGTTGTGTGATCTTGCACAACATGATCATCGAGAGCGAGCGGAAGTATCCAGTGGATGAGAAGGAGAAGAAGGTGCCATACTTCAGACAGGGTCCTCCCGTGGGCGAGGATCCAGAGGAGAGCGAGCGTCTGCCTGTACCGAAATCATGGACTGCCTACCTTGCAACGCGTCAGGAAATCCGAGACCCAGTAGTTCATGAGCAATTGCAGCAAGATCTGGTGGAGCACCTGTGGAGGCGCAAAGGCGAGGTCTAGGTTTTATGTAATTTGATTTTAAAAACTTGTTTTAAATTTTATGATTTGTTAAACAATTTGTAATAATTTTTCTGTCGAATTATTTGATACAAATGATAAATTTGCTTTAAAAAATAATAGATTTTACTAGTAAAATGGGGGTCTATGGGGAAAACGCCGGAAAACGATTAAAAACGCCGGAAAACGCCGGGCTGGGGGGCGACACGGCTGGGAATCGGGCTGCCCCCAGGCCGTTTTTTTCCGCCGGCGCCCCCCCAGCAGGGCCAAAAAATCGCCGGCAATTCGGCCTGGGGGGGCCAACGGCTGGAGTTGCTCTAACCCTAGCTATCCTCTTTCCCCGTCCCCGCAGCCGCCACTCTCTTCCCTTCTCCTCTGTTTCCTCTCCCCCCAAACCGAGAGCCTCCATGGTCGCCGTGAAGCTCCACGATCCATCCCTATGGTCGCCGTGAAGGAGGTCCGTGGCCAGGAATCAAATGAAGACAGCATCCCCTTACAAGTTGCTGAAGCAACCGAAGCCAGAGCCGCCCTGCAGTGACGCCACGGTCGCCGTCCCCTTCGACATGTCCATGCGGGGAAAGCTCACATCCGCCTCGTCCCCGCGTGCTGGAGCTCCTCCAAGCGCCTCCTCTACCTCGCCCCTGCTCCGTGCCTCCCATGCCTCGTCGCCCGGCCTTCGTCTCCGTCGACATCGCCCCGCGCCCAGCCCCGTTGGCCCGAGCCGCCGCACCTGCTTCTCCACCTCGAGCCGACTCCGACCGCCCCTTCTCCGGCGAGCTGCCCAACACACTCAGGGTGAGCCGGCGCACCACCCAACCTCTCCTCCCTCCTCCTCCCTCGCTCTGTACCGCTCTCCCACCAGGGACCCTCCTCTGCCGCCGCCAAACCTCATCGCCGGCGAGCCTCCGGTGACCTAATGGTCCAATGCCGCCGCTCCCCGTGCTCCTCTCCTTCTCCTCTAGCTAGTGGTGCTGTCGCCCGCGTCCAATTTCGCTTCAAATCGACGATTTGGTGATCGACCTGCGCAGCCCCCCTGCTGACATCATCGTGATGTCAGCTGTTCATGTTTTGGAATTTCCAGAAAATAAACAGAAATTGGACTTTGAAATATCTATTAAATGGTAGCTCAGAAAAATGCAAATGACAGACCAAATTGTTCACATTTTCATTACCTATTCAAATATGTCACTCACACATGCAAATGACCTTTTGAATTTGAATTTATTTGTGAAATACAAAATCATCAGTTAATTATTCAAATTTTGGAAATTGCATATCTTTTGAACTATGAATCCAAAAAATGCAAATAATATGTCAAAATGCTCAGCAAGAAAATGTCTATCTGTTAGTGCCATTGGTTAAACTATTTGGTCAAATTAAATTGCCCATATTTAATAAAAACAGAAATGGCAGAATTAATTCCAATGTTGGAAATTGCATAACGTTAGTTTTACTGGTCCAAAAATTGTGTTCAATAGCTCAAAATGATCAGTGGACAATGGACTACCACTCTATGCCATTTGAGAGAGTTGGAGAATTAAATTTTAGTGCTGTTTACCAAAAATTACTAAAATGGCAGATTTAAATCAAATATTGGAAATGTCATAACTTATTAAATATTAACTCAAAAATTCCAAATGATATATCAAATTGATCAGCAACTCAAATGCTATCTATACATGTTAATTTCACAGCATGCAAGTAACTTTTCCTTTGATGTTGATTTCGAATTGGTTAAAATGATTTAAATTGCATAACCATTTAAATCACCGTTTCCTTATCGTTAATCGGAAAATTGCAAACGAAGTACCAAATTGATCAGTGGAACAATGCCTATCTAATAATGTCAATATCATGCATGTAGACCTCATATTTCAGTACTGGACATGTTGAGTAATTAATTAATTCACTAAGTTAAATATGGTGTTTTGACCCATTAATTGCTATATTTAATTTAGGGGTTCCATTTAACTTGTGGGACATGCCCAATATCTTTTCATTACATAATATGACCATCTCATCTTGACTGTGCATTGCACCTTGTATTCATGTTATTTATTTTCTCTTCCTGTGTTGTTTGTGTTTCGATAGATTCGGGAGTCGAGGTTCCACCACAATACCTCGACGATCAACGCGCCCAGTACTATCAGCAAGGCAAGAGATAACCTAACCTTCTTGGCATTCTAGCATCCTATGTTTTTATCAACTTATTTTATCCACCATAATATTGCATGTGATTCAAATGTCTCTTTTGATCGAAATATAGAGAATCCTATGATTGCATGTTATTTCCCCGAGCCAATCACATGTATCCCTACCTATGAACCCTAGTGTTGAAGTGTTGGCCTGAGATAAAGATAGAATTGTTGTATTCATATGCTTAGCTATGCTTAGCCATGCTTAGTCATATGCTAGTTGTGTCCGTTGATTAATTCCATATTGATGTTGTTGATGGAATGATTCGGGCGTGGTGGATATATGTAATGCTTAATTAAATTGCTAAGAAGGCTGGGATGAGTTGCCATCGGGGATGGTGTTTTGTCTCGTTCCTGCCCCTAGGTGCGAGTTCTTTACCTCTTGAACCAAGACTAGCGTGCTACCAACGGTGGGGGTATGGGCCCCTTACTAACTGAATAACTTGTGCGGGCGTATCCAAGGGTCCTCTAGTTTGCTATTTCCATTTGCCGTGTGTGTGAGCAGAAAAAGAAATGATGAGGATGGTGGTGTTTAGGACGTGGCGATGGGGCAGGGGCTGAGGCTGGGTAAACTTGCCCTGTGGCCACAGATGACTCTTGGATAGTCTCACGCGAGGTAAAGGTTTAACCGCGCCTGCTTGCCGGCCTTCCCCGGAAGAGGGCCAACTGGGTGAGCCGGACGGTACCAATGGGTAAATTAGTACACCCCTGCAGGGTTTAATCTTTTCGAAAAGCCGTGTCCACGGTTATGGATGACTTGGGAATAGACGATAAGATCATAGAGAACATAAATCTGTTACTTAAATCGGCAGCTAAAGGTTGCATAATCAACGTGTGATGAAGGTTCATTTCCTCGAGGGTGATTTGAGGGAGTGCCTTCGGTGAAGATAAGAGATGGTGATGGCTACAAGTAGGTTCGAGGAGAACCGAAGATGAAAAGTTTACTCTCTTATCCCCTTTATGAAAAATATTCTGAATAGACGATGCCTTGTGTCTAGTTATATCTTTTAAATGGAAACTTAGCTTTATGCAAAATAAATACATATACAGCTTTAGAGCCTCCGTCAGCATCGGGCCTATATCGCCCTACTAAACTTGCGAGTACATCGTACTCAGTCTCTCTTTGCTGCTATTATATTTGTATTTCAGAGGAAGACGACACCGAGCAGCTAGGTGGTTTCTTCGTGGACGTCGACTAGTAGTCTGGGGTTCCCAGGTGGCAGCTTGGGACCGTGGAACAAGCTGGCTGGGAACTGTTTATCTGTAGGCCTCTTAGGCCATAAATTGCTTCTTGTTGTTAGACAACACTACCCGCTTCCGCTTGATGAATTGTTGGTCTGTGACCTTTTGATGTGTAATATTTGTATTCTTCTCGTTATATGAGTTGCTATATGTTTTTGTGTCGTAGAGTCATGCAATGTGCCAGTTGTTACATAAGTCTCGGTCTCTTTACTATACATGGAAGCGATGTCTGAGCTTATGGCATGATCGAGGTGTTGTGTGCCGATGATCCATTCCGAGCACACCTGCCAATGAGTTTTGGCCTGGGATTGGTAAACCCAGTAACCCTTTATTGTGTAGCATGACCGGTTACACAACGTTCCACTGTATAGTTCTGGGGTCGGGGCGCTACAAGTTGGTATCAGAGCAGGACTGCCTGTAGGAAACCCGTTCTATTGGTCGATGTCGAGTCTAGTTCGTGAAAATTATTTTAACCTAAAAATGAGTTGTGAAAACCATCTTAGGATTCTTTTTACTCCTTACCCAATTCACTCTGATCTCGGTGCCATTACCTCTATTTGATTTAACGATGCTTCTGCTCGTCTGCAAAATCCAAATCTTTAGGATCACGGGGTTGGGTTCTATCTTTAGTTACTGGTTAACTTTGCTCGTCTGCCAATTCTAAGCCCGAAGAGAAGAAGTATTGCGGATCGTCAAGACATTTCCTTAGCTTTAGCCCAAGATCTTGAACCGAAGGTCCCGGATTGTGCTAGGGCTCTGGGGTAATGATTCATGAGGATTGTCACCCACGTGAGCATTATGCCATTCGTGAGTCCCCGTACATGAAGCTGATCTTTAACCCAAGATCCTTCCCATCGAATCGTGATGTTAATTGTCAAACCCTACGTCAGGTTCGCCATGTTTGAAGTTAATCTTCAATTTGGTGGTTGTAGTCGTAATTGAATTGCGGCAACAAAGCTCTTCTCTGTCACGAGTTATAGCTGGTTATTCTGTCATGAAACCATCTGGATTACGACAGGTTTGCTCTTAACAAGTTTTCCATTAATGTCTGTGTTTCCTCCAATAACACTTGTTCGTGAAACCCTTTCGGCACTAGTTGTCGGAAGAGTACTAACAAGGGCTTCGGCAATATCTTGGAATTGTGGTTAGCCCTTTCCTTACTCTTACTCTGTTGTCCGACCTTTATCTGTCAGCTGACAGTCGAGTGTTGTCGTGCATTGGTGTGTTTCGATGCATGTTACCCTTGTGGTCCGTCAATACATTCCACGTCGGAATGTGAGGAGAAACAAACTCCGGTGCCTTGTCCATTTCTCGGACCAGGTCAAAGTATTGTGATTCTCAGAATAGGAGGCTTGACTAGCTTTTGTTCTGTTCCATCTTAGAGTGTCACACTCTTTTATATCCAGAGGTCGTGCTTAGTCCCATGACGTACTGATGAAGTGATGCTCTTACCCTTCCTTATCCATCTACCTCCGAGCTACTCAGGCTCGAGATTGTTGAGTATGCATATTGAGGTGGTAATCAGATATTCTTAGCAATTGATATTGCTTTGACATCCAAGGACATTGATGGCACTCTTAGCAGGATTGGTAATCATATCATCAAGCCAAGTTTGACTGTGCTGCCAAGTCCATTGTTCAGGTGCACACCTTCGGTCAATGGGTTAGATTTGTGTCGACACTCTAAAAGACCACAGTGTTTCGCTTGGAAAAGCGATTTTCTCTCGCACTCTAGCGCGTGTTCTAGAGCTTGACGCTGTAGTCAATTCTTGAGATCCTTACCTCTGGTTAACTGTTGTAACCCCTTCGTCGGACATGTCGAGTCTGAAATATCCGCACGCTTAACCAAATCTTAATCTCAAGCAGAAATTATGGTTGGCGCTCTTAAGAGTATGACATAGGCCTTGTGTAAATCCGGCAAGTTTGAGGTGGTGATTGCCCTACTTAACTGGAAGGTCTATTGTGATATCCTCTTGCCTTTCGTAATTTCAAACCACTCTCCATGAGGATTTTGTGCGACTTAGTTTAGAAGTTGCCCTTATGGTCTCCTTGCAACCTTAAAGGTCCGACCTCCACTTGATGACCTATTGAAGGCTTTTTCCGAAGCCTGATAGTGGTATCTAGAACATCGGGGAGAACATTAACGTGGTGTTGCTAAACATGTCTCTCGGTCATTTCTCCTATCCTCTGCTCGACCTTTGTTTGGTCAAGTTGTTCCTACTTTTCCCCAATGGCTTATGGTCTTGTGCAAAGTTCATATTTCCAACCCTTGGTGAAAATTTGTCTATCACCTTGAACTATCTTCTGACTTTCTCGTCGGCAAGTCATTCTTGCTACCTTACTCTCTGCAACAAGGAAGGTCATCGTGGGATCCAGAAGATCGTTGAAGTTAAGGGTTGTCATGTTTCCCTCCTCTCCCTCTTCCTACTCTAGGAATCTCGGGGCGAGATTCTTGTAAGGGGGGTAGAATTGTAACAGCCCAGATTTGGTACCCTAAAATATGGGCCAAATTTTCACTTTTTATTTTCATTGCATCATGGCATACATATTTAAAATGCTAAGTGAAATATTGCAAACAATGGAAATCATTTAAAGGAATCAAACACTTCCCAAAAAAATCCCAAACCAAATGCAATTGCTCAATTAGCAAAACAAAATATTCTTGAGCTTCCATATTTGTCCAGGAAGTTCCAAGAATATATTTGTTAAATCTTTGTCAAAGGCAATTGCTTGTTAAGCAAACAAATAAAATTGGAGATTTCAAATTGGTTCAATACAAACTCTAATTTATGATACAAAGCTAAATCTTTCCAAAAATTCAAAATAAAAATATGGGGTGCTTCATTATTATAATATGAGCCTCCATAAATATTTTGTTAAATTATTGAAATGTTTAAATGCCCCAAATAAATCTATTTTGGAAATTAACAAAAATGAATATAACTAAACCCTATGAACAAATGTGGTGCAAAACTTTTTATTTTGCAACACCAAATTTTGTGGAGCTTCTATATGTTATGGGGAGGTTACATGAATTTTTGCAGATTTTATAAAAAGGTTTAAATGCCTCAATTAAAAATGAGGACTTCAAATAGTTACAAATCACTTCTGAATTTTGAAACCAAGTAAACATTCCAAAAATTCAAAATAAAAATATGGTGAGCTTCATTATATTACTAGGAGACACCATGAATATTTTTGGAATTTCTGAACCTGTATAAATGACTCAAATGAATTGTTAAAGTCTAATGATTTCATTTTAAAAGAAAAACAGAAAAGGAAAATGCAGACAGGGGGTTATGTGAAAAGTCTCCATCTTCTTTCCCTGTTGCTGCAGTGTTCGTCCTGTGCGCCCATGGCCGTGCCCCCACACCGTGCCCTGCGTTGCGATGTTGTGGCCCCCCTCGATGGATAAGGAGGACTCCGAACCCTAACCCTAGCTATCCTCTTTCCCCGTCCCCGCAGCCGCCACTCTCTTCCCTTCTCCTCTGTTTCTTCTCCCCCCAAACCGAGAGCCCCATGGTCGCCGTGAAGCTCCATGATCCATCCCTATGGTCGCCGTGAAGGAGGTCCGTGGCCAGGAATCAAATGAAGACGGCATCCCCTTACAAGTTGCTGAAGCAACCGAAGCCAGAGCCGCCCTGCAGCGACGCCACGGTCGCCGTCCCCTTCGACATGTCCATGCGGGGAAAGCTCACGTCCGCCTCATCCCCGCGTGTTGGAGCTCCTCCAAGCGCCTCCTCTACCTCGCCCCTGCTCCGTGCCTCCCCTGCCTCGTCGCCCGGCCTTCGTCTCCGTCGACATCGCCCCGCGCCCAGCCCCGTTGGCCCGAGCCGCCGCACCTGCTTCTCCACCTCGAGCCGACTCCGACCGCCCCTTCTCCGGCGAGCTGCCCAACACACTCAGGGTGAGCCGGCGCACCACCCAACCTCTCCTCCCTCCTCCTCCCTCGCTTTGTACCGCTCTCCCACCAGGGACCCTCCTCTGCCGCCGCCAAACCTCGTCGCCGGCGAGCCTCCGGTGACCTAATGGTCCAATGCCGCCGCTCCCCGTGCTCCTCTCCTTCTCCTCTAGCTAGTGGTGCTGTCGCCCGTGTCCAATTTCGCTTCAAATCGACGATTTGGTGATCGACCTGCGCAGCCCCCCTGCTGACATCATCGTGATGTCAGCTGTTCATGTTTTGGAATTTCCAGAAAATAAATAGAAATTGGACTTTGAAATATCTATTAAATGGTAGCTCAGAAAAATGCAAATGACAGACCAAATTGTTCACATTTTCATTACCTATTCAAATATGTCACTCACACATGCAAATGACCTTTTGAATTTGAATTTATTTGTGAAATACAAAATCATCAGTTAATTATTCAAATTTTGGAAATTGCATATCTTTTGAACTATGAATCCAAAAAATGCAAATAATATGTCAAAATGCTCAGCAAGAAAATGTCTATCTGTTAGTGCCATTGGTTAAACTATTTGGTCAAATTAAATTGCCCATATTTAATAAAAACAGAAATGGCAGAATTAATTCCAATGTTGGAAATTGCATAACGTTAGTTTTACTTGTCCAAAAATTGTGTTCAATAGCTCAAAATGATCAGTGGACAATGGACTACCACTCTATGCCATTTGAGAGAGTTGGAGAATTAAATTTTAGTGCTGTTTACCAAAAATTACTAAGATGGCAGATTTAAATCAAATATTGGAAATGTCATAACTTGTTAAATATTAACTCAAAAATTCCAAATGATATATCAAATTGATCAGCAACTCAAATGCTATCTATACATGTTAATTTCACAGCATGCAAGTAACTTTTCCTTTGATGTTGATTTCGAATTGGTTAAAATGATTTAAATTGCATAACCGTTTAAATCACCGTTTCTTTATCGTTAATCGGAAAATTGCAAACGAAGTACCAAATTGATCAGTGGAACAATGCCTATCTAATAATGTCAATATCATGCATGTAGACCTCATCTTTCAGTACTGGACATGTTGAGTAATTAATTAATTCACTAAGTTAAATATGGAGTTTTGACCCATTAATTGCTATATTTAATTTAGGGGTTCCATTTAACTTGTGGGACATGCCCAATATCTTTTCATTGCATAATATGACCATCTCATCATGATTGTGCATTGCACCTTGTATTCATGTTATTTATTTTCTCTTCCTGTGTTGTTTGTGTTTCGGTAGATTCGGGAGTCGAGGTTCCACCACAATACCTCGACGATCAACGCGCCCAGTACTATCAGCAAGGCAAGAGATAACCTAACCTTCTTGGCATTCTAGCATCCTATGTTTTTATCAACTTATTTTATCCACCATAATATTGCATGCGATTCAAATGTCTCTTTTGATCAAAATATAGAGAATCCTATGATTGCATGTTATTTCCCCGAGCCAATCACATGTATCCCTACCTATGAACCCTAGTGTTGAAGTGTTGGCCTAAGATAAAGATAGAATTGTTGTATTCATATGCTTAGCTATGCTTAGCCATGCTTAGTCGTATGCTAGTTGTGTCCATTGATTAATTCCATATTGATGATGTTGATGGAATGATTCGGGCGTGGTGGATATATGTGATGCTTAATTAAATTGCTAAGAAGGCTGGGATGAGTTGCCATCGGGGATGGTGTTTTGTCTCGTTCCTGCCCCTAGGTGCGAGTTCTTTACCTCTTGAACCAAGACTAGCGTGCTACCAACGGTGGGGGTATGGGCCCCTTACTAACTGAATAACTTGTGCGGGCGTATCCAAGGGTCCTCTAGTTTGCTATTTCCATTTGCCGTGTGTGTGAGCGGAAAAAGAAATGATGAGGATGGTGGTGTTTAGGACGTGGCGATGGGGCAGGGGCTGAGGCTGGGTAAACTTGCCCTGTGGCCACAGATGACTCTTGGATAGTCTCACGCGAGGTAAAGGTTTAACCGCGCCTGCTTGCCGGCCTTCCCCGGAAGAGGGCCAACTGGGTGAGCCGGACGGTACCAATGGGTAAATTAGTACACCCCTGCAGGGTTTAATCTTTTCGAAAAGCCGTGTCCACGGTTATGGACGACTTGGGAATAGACGATAAGATCATAGAGAACATAAATCTGTTACTTAAATCGGCAGCTAAAGGTTGCATAATCAACGTGTGATGAAGGTTCATTTCCTCGAGGGTGATTCGAGGGAGTGCCTTCGGTGAAGATAAGAGATGGTGATGGCTACAAGTAGGTTCGAGGAGAACCGAAGATGAAAAGTTTACTCTCTTATCCCCTTTATGAAAAATATTCTGAATAGACGATGCCTTGTGTCTAGTTATATCTTTTAAATGGAAACTTAGCTTTATGCAAAACAAATACATATACAGCTTTAGAGCCTCCGTCAGCATCGGGCCTATATCGCCCTACTAAACTTGCGAGTACATCGTACTCAGTCTCTCTTTGCTGCTTTTATATTTGTATTTCAGAGGAAGACGACACCGAGCAGCTAGGTGGTTTCTTCGTGGACGTCGACTAGTAGTCTGGGGTTCCCAGGTGGCAGCTTGGGACCGTGGAACAAGCTGGCTGGGAACTGTTTATCTGTAGGCCTCTTAGGCCATAAATTTCTTCTTGTTGTTAGACAACACTACCCGCTTCCGCTTGATGAATTGTTGGTCTGTGACCTTTTGATGTGTAATATTTGTATTCTTCTCGTTATATGAGTTGCTATATGTTTTTGTGTTGTAGAGTCATGCAATGTGCCAGTCGTTCCACAAGTCTCGGTCTCTTTACTATACATGGAAGCGATATCTGAGCTTATGGCATGATCGAGGTGTTGTGTGCCGATGATCCATTCCGAGCACACCTGCCAATGAGTTTTGGCCTGGGATTGGTAAACCCAGTAACCCTTGATTGTGTAGCATGACCGGTTACACAACGTTCCACTATATAGTTCTGGGGTCGGGGCGCTACAGCCTCTTAGGCCATATATTTGCTTCTTGTTGTTAGACAACACTACCCGCTTCCGCTTGATGAATTGATGGATCTGTGATCCTTTTGCAGTGTAATATTTGTATTCTTCTCATTATATGAGTTGCTATATGTTTTGTGTCGTAGAGTCATGCAATGTACCAGTTTGTTCCACAAGTCTTGATCTCTTTACTATACATGGAAGCGATGTCTGAGCTTATGGCATGATTGAGGTGTTGTGTGCCGATGATCCATTCCGAGCACACCTACCAATGAGTTTTGGCCTGGGATCGGTAAACCCAGTAACCCTCAATTATGTAGCATGACCGGTTACACAACGTTCCACTGTATAGTTCTGGGGTTGGGGCGCTACACCGAAAGGGTTGCTCGCCAGGCCAAGTCCTACTGCCTCCACGACGGAGACCTGTACCGTAAGCGCCCCAATGGGGTTGCGTTGCGGTGCGTCCTTGCCGAGGAAGGCCGCCAGCTCATCAACGACATCCACAGCGGAGAGTGCGGCTACCATTCATCCTCACGCACCCTTGTAGGCAAGGTCTTCCAGAGTGGCTTCTACTGGCCTTCAGTGCTTCAAGATGCAGCCGCAATCGTCCAATCCTGCAACGCCTGCCAATTCCACGCCAAGCAGACTCACCAGCCCGCGCAAGGACTCCAAACTATCCTGCTCTCCTGGCCGTTCGTGGTCTGGGGGTTGGACCTCCTGGGACCCTTCCCACGAGCGCTCGGGGGCTACCGCTACCTCTACGTCACCATCGACAAATTCACCAAGTGGCCTGAGGTGGAACCCGTGCGCACCATCCCGGCGAAGTCAGCGGTGAAATTCATCTGGATCTTGGTCTGCCGTTTTGGCGTGGCCAACCGCATCATCACCGACAACGGCTCACAATTCATCAGCGGCGCCTTCAAGTCCTACTGCGGCAGCCTCGGCGCCCAAATCTGCTACGCCTCGGTGGCTCACCCACGAAGCAACGGGCAGGCTGAGCGAGCCAACGCCGAGGTGCTCAAGGGCCTCAAGATGAGATGCTTCAACCGCCTCCAGGCCAGCGGCAAGCACTGGATCGAAGAGCTCCCCTCAGTGCTCTGTTCCATCCGCACCACGCCAACAAAGCCAACTGGTGAGACGCCATTCTCCCTCGTCTACGGCGCTGAAGCCGTTCTCCCCAGCGAGATCACCCACGGCTCTCCACGAGTCTTGGCCTTCAAGGAGGCTGAGCTGGACGAACTCCGCAACGACGACCAGCTGCTGCTCGAGGGGCTCCGCCGCAATGCGGCCCTGAGAGCGGCAAGGTACCAGCAAGACCTCCGTTGCTACCACAGCCGCCACATCCGCCCGCGCACTCTCGAAGCAGGAGACCTTGTCCTGAGGAGAATCCTCTCCAGGGCAGGCCTCCACAAGCTCTCGCCAATGTGGGAAGGACCCTACAGGGTCGTGTATATCGCCAGGCCTGGCTCCGCGCGGCTCGAGACGGAGGACGGCATCCCTGTCGCCAACCCCTGGAACATCCAGCACCTGCGCAAGTTCTACCCCTGATCGTCCTCGACGAGCAATTTTTTGCATCAAGGGAGAGCCTCGTGCCATCATCGTCCACGAGGAAAAACTTCGGGCTCCCCTCTCTACTATACGTTGCCGCGGGCCGTTCGAGAAGACTCCCAAGCCACCACGCCTCGGCAAGGTGACTTCTTCAAGCACCATGCCTTGGCGAGGTTGATCCCCATGCCCAGCCATGGCGGACCGCAGGCACTCGAAGCCACTCCCACATAGGGGCCCCTCTCTGAGCTCTCTCTACATGCGTCGCCTCGGGCTGCGAGAGTCTCAGCCACTCCATGTGGAACCCCATGTCCAGACATGGCGGATTTTGTATTTCTGGCCACGCTAGTGTAATGAACCCTTGTTTCAGGTCACTTTGAACCTTTGCGCTTCGCGCCAGCATATGTTGTTGCTTCGGTAAGCAGTTATGTTATTGCTTTTCATCCTTGCTCGTATGATCCCTCCTGTGTATCTCGCGAGCGGGGGCTGAGCATGGTGCCTGTGCCTCGGGAGCATCCCAGCAGCGCCTCAAACCCAAGGGATCCGAGCTATGAACTCACGGGTCAGCTCTCATGCATGTCAACTCCCAAGGAGCTCTGAACTCATGGGCCGGCTCCCGTGCACGTCAACTCACCAAGGACCTTGGTGCCTGTTCTCCTCGCGAGACACACATGAAGGAACCTACGAGCACGCATGAGTTATCTAGCTATGTATTGCTTGTGGGTATGCCTATCTGTCCAAATGTAGGAAAGCAGGTTCAAAACAAGCCTCAGGCAATCTCAGAAGAAAAACGCCTCATCAGGGAACCAACACCCTCTCCAAGGCAAAAACGCCTCGCGAAGCTAAGTACAAACACTTGATTAAAATTTCCTTTCGCTGGTTTCTGTCCCTCGAGCCTCTTTTCTCTCTCCTATGCCTTATGGGCTGCTCGCGCATCAAAGGGGAGCCTCGAGCATCGCGCCTCGGGAGCTCTTACCTCTCGAGGCCTCGCGCACCCCCCGACCTTGTGGAGCCCTAACTCTCACATACCGAAGCGGCGGTGGTGTAGCGCTAAGAGAGGGTCCTAAGACGTAGAGCGAAAAAGACATGAAGGGAAAGATAAATGCCTCCCGAGGGATATTCACAAGAGCATTCAAATAAAGCTTAAACAAGTCTTTACAAGGTTTGCAAACAAAATGCTAAGATAATATGTGGCCCGCGCACATCCAGCTGCAGGAGAGAGCTCAGGCCGTCGGGCCTCCTGAGGTGCCCGCGTCGTCCACCACGGCGTTTTCCTCCTCCTTTGCGGCGTCCTCCTCGCCATCGTCCTCGNTTTCTGGCATAGGCCTCCGCGGCCTTCCGCATCCTGTCGCTCACCGCGACGCGGCAGCTGAGGTCAACGTGCGCCGTCACAGCCTCGAGGTCGAGGGAAGGCTGAAGCCTCGCGAGGTTGGCAAATATGCGGCAGGTGGCGAGGACGAGGAAATCGCGGCTCTCCTCCACGACGCGTTCGTCGAGGTTCTTTGTGGTCTCTTCAAGCTTTGTGAGGAATCGCTCGAAGAAGAATGCATACCCGGCCTCGTCGTCGTTCCCCTCTGCGGCTAAGGAGGGGACCTCGGTCCCCAGGCGGTCCCCAACGGTGCGCGCGCGGAGCACCAGGTCTTGGAGCATGCGCTGGCGCTGGCGCGACATGGTTCGCGCGATTTGCGCGTTGCGCTGTGCCTCCTACGTAGCATCCGCAACCGGCCCCACCTGCTGGTGGAGCTCGCTCAGGTCCTTCTCTAGGGCGGCGTCCTTCTCCTCCGCGCGAGCCTGAGCGGCCCTGGCGCTCTGAAGGCGGGAGGCCATCTGCTTCTCCTCCTTCTCGAGCCCCTTGATGCGGTTCTGGAGCTCATTGCACTTCGTCGTGAAGCGCTCCTCCTGTTTCTTGGCCTTCTCGCCAAAACTCTTGGAGAGATCTTGACGGATGAGCTTGACCCTGTCGTCGGCCTCCTCCTTCAGTTTCTTCTGCTTCACCTCAAGGCTGGCGTTTGCCTTCTCGAGGCGCTCCGCGTAGGTGGCCTCGTCCTGGGCCACCCGGCTCTCGCGAGCCAGCAGTTCCTCCTCGCGGGTGGCCTGGTCCTTCTCGAGCTGCTGGACCTGCTCCTCGCGCCGGCGCAGTTCCACCTCGCGGGGAGAGCTCTCCCTCGCGTTGCACTAGCTCCGCTTCGCGCTGTGTCAGCTGCACCTCGCGAGCGTCCAGCCTCTCGCAGAGCTCCTTGAAGCTGTCCTCGACAACTTTGGAGTCCATGATAAACTTTTGCTCTGTGGCCCAGACCTCCTGTTGCTTGGAGGCGGTTTCCGCCTCGAGCACCTCCCGCGCAGCGTCCAGCTGCTCCATGGTCTCCGCCGCCTCCCGCTTCACGCTGTCGCGGGTCTCCTTGGCATCGCCTCTTCGCGCGCCGCCCGGGCCGCCGCATCCAGCCGGTGGCAGCTCTCCACCCTCTCGCGGAGGAGGGCCCAGGCTTCGTCAAGCCTCGCCCGCTCCTCTGCCCTAGCAAGTTCTTCTTCGGTGTACTACGCCTCCAGCTTGTCGAGCGTCTGCCGCGCCTGGCTGAAGACGGAGCCGCGACAAACTGTGTGACGGCGCGGCTCCCGCAGCGCCAAGGTCCCCACGTCGCCGCGGGGTGCAGAGGCCTCGACGCTTGGTGAGGTACCCGAGGCACCTTGCCTCGGGCTCACGGCCGCTCTAGTGTGACCTAGGGGCTCGTGTGGGTGCCTCCTTCACCGCCCGCGTTAGGAGCCTACTGGGGACTAGGCGTCCTTTCGTCCCCGGCTCCGGCGTCCATGGGCTCCAGAGGCATTTCCTCCTCCTGCTCTTCGGGGGCAGATTCAGCCCCTCCCGTGGTGGCCGCGCCTGCCGCGGCCTCGGGCTCGTCAGCCCCTCTTGTGGAGGCCTCTCCCTCCGGAGGCGGCTCCACGGTGGCCTCTTGGGCCTCCGCCTCGTCCGGCCTCTCCAAGGCTCCTGCGGCCTCGGTCTCCGCCTCGTCCTCCGCTGCCTCCTGCAGTATGGGAGGAGTGACGGCCCGTGCTGGCGACGGCGCCACCTCTTCAACCCCCCCTCCGCGCGGTGCTCACCCACGGGAGGAGTAGCCACACGCTGCGGCTCGTCATCCCTAGGCGTCGCCACGGTGGCGCCAACGGTCTCTCCAAGCTTGCGGAGCCGTCGCCTCTTCGGCGCCACAAGGTTGCTGAAAAGAAAGACAAAGAAGATCCTTCAGGAGGGTATTCGAAAGCAAAATTGTATAGAGAAGAAGAAGGACCAGGGCTTACTCGTCAGCCATCCTCCACACCCTCTTCTTCGCCTTCGGCGGCTGGGGGCTGCTTGCTCTGGCTCCTTCTCGAGGCGATCCTGCCTCCTCGCGAGGAGCGCCCCTCGCGGCCGCGGCGTCCCTGTCGTGGGCGAACTTGGAGCGGGGCTCGTAGCGCCCTCCCTTGCCGCTGTTGTAACAGCCCTAACTTGGTAATGAAAAATACGAAGAATTTTTCCACTTTTTGTTCCTTGTTGCATCATAGCATCCATATGCATTTTGGCCATTTTACACTTTCAATTGGAAACCAATTGAAATGGGAAGCCAACCTTCCCCAAAACCTCCAACCAAATGCAATGCTTAACTTGGCAACAACTAACTGAACTTCCAAATTGTTTAGGAAGTTCCAACTCTGCAGCTTATAGCACATTCTCAATTTTCAAATTGTGTCAAATAAGAAATAGCTATGAGAATTCAATTTGGCTTGTTTCAACTTCTATTCTTGAACCCAAGTTAAGTTTTCCAAAAATCCAAACAAAAATCATGGGGAGCTTCAATATGATGGTGAGAGCCTCCCTGAATATTTTCACTATTTTTGGATTTGTCCAAATGCTCCAATTAAATACATTTTGGAAATTGCCACAATTACCCTAATTAAAAGCTATGAACAAATGCTGGCCAAAACTTTTTATTTGACCTCACCAATTTTTGTGGAGCAACTAAGGGTAAATTGGAGCCAGTATGAATTTTTACAGATTTTACAAAAATGGTTTAGTGCCTCCTTTAAATTCCTGAAGTCTGCTGAGCTAAAAGGGAAAAACAAAAATTGGAATTTGTTTAAATTTCTGACAGTGGTCCCCACTGTCAGTCTCTCCTTCTCTTCCCTCCCACTCACTGTGCGCCATGGCACTGGCGCCATGCCGCGCAAGCGGCCGTCGCTCCCCTCGCTCTCCTGGAGGTCTTGTGGACCTCATCGACGCGCAACTGCCCCCTCTCTCTCTCCCCATCCCCAGCGCCCAGTTTTTCCGGATCGATACCGAACCCGGGACAGCTCCCGTGACCGACGCCGTTCTGCCGCCGTTTACCGCATCCTGCCGACGACTCCGGCCACCCCGGAGCACGCCATCGACGCCATCAGCTCCGGCTCGCCAAGCTGCACCTTCCCGCCTCCGGAATCGGCCGGAGCTCGCCGCCAACGACCTCGCCGGGCCGATCCCTTCCGCCTTCGGCCGCCGCGCTCCGGCTCGATTGCCGCTGCCTCAAGCCTCCCCTGCCTCCGCCGTGCAGGCTCACGCGTCCCTGGTGAGCCCGCCGTCCTCTTGGACACCTTTCCCCGCCTCCTTCCCCTCTGCATCCCCGCTTCCGTGCGGAGGTCGCCGCCGTTCGCCGCGGCCTGGCGCGGTCGAGCATGCGTACGTCACCCCGGCACTTTCCCTCCGCCCTCAAGCACGCGCACCGTAACGGCCCCGCACCCGCACGAATTTTGGCACACTCGCGCACTCACGGGGCGCCGCTCCATCCTGGTCGTCGCCGGCCGTTCCCCGCCGGTGGGCGTCGCACGCGCGCCCGGCCGGGGCACCGGCCTGACCGGCCTGGGGGCCGGTTGGCTCGGGAGCGTGGCCGGCCTGGCGCCCGGCCTGGGCCGGCCGGGAGGCCGGCTCCCTCGGGCCACAGCCCGGCCTGGCTCCGGTTTGGGCCGGCTCTGAGGCCGGCCTCCTCTGGTGCTGTCCCGGCCTGCAAACCGGCCTGGGCCGACCTGTGGGCCGGCCTGCACAGTAAAAACAGAATTTGTTTTAAATTGGAATAATTCATAACTTTACAAATATTGTTCCAAATTTAGCGAATCAAATACCGTTTTGATCGGGAAAACAAACCCTACAATATGGGATCATTGTGACATTATTTTGGAACCATATTTCTGCTGTGTACTTAAGAATTCCTAAAATGGGTTAATTAATAACCAAATTGGGAAATTCACAACTTATTAAATATTGATCCGAAAATTATAAATAAATTACCGAAATGATCGGAATGACGAACCTTACCCATTCATGTCATGTTCATGCATAATTGAGCCACTTATCTAATAATTTGATAATTTATGAAGGATGTGGTCACTAAGATAAATATGGGGTTGCTTCCAAATAATTGCTTAGATTATTGGAACTCCATTTAAATTGTTAGATGAATTAAATGATAATAGCTTTGCATCAACTTGACATGTCATCATGTGATTGAGCATTGCACCTTGTGTTCTGGTGATTTATTTGTTCTTTGTATTTCTTTTGGGGTTTCGATAGATTCCGGAGTCGAGGCTAACGCGACTTACCCCGACGAGCAGTACTACACGCCCGGGCAGCAAGGCAAGAGATAACCTAACCTTCTTGGCATTCTAGCATCCTAATGTTTTGCAAACTTATTTTTATCCACCATAATATTGCATGCGGTTCAAATGTCTTTTTGATCAAAATATAGAGAATCCTATGCTTGCATGTTTTTCCCCGAGCCAATCACATGTATCCCTACCTATGAACCCTAGGGTTGAAGTGATGGCCCGAGATAAAGATAGAATTGTTGTATTCATATGCTTAGCGATGCTTAGCCATGCTTAGATAAATGATAGTTATGTCCGTTGTTTATTTCCATAATTGTTGATGTTGATGGTGAAAGAGCATGGTTGCCCCCATATGTTGTTTTGGTAATTAATGACAATCTCTATGGACTAATGTGTGCTTTGAGTTATATTTGTAGTGTTTGTCCATAAGGAATGCTTGGACTCCATATGTTGGAGTCAAGGCTAAAAGAAGAAGATTATATGTTGATCAAGGCTAAGTGCAAGTTGATCAACATACAAGATAAGCGCATGTGAAGGTATGCGAAGAAGAAGAATATATGTTGATCAAGGCTAAGTGCAAGTTGATCAACATACAAGATAAGGGCATGTAAAGATATGCGAAAGAGTGCCTCTCCCATCTTGGTGTATGGGGGAGCAATACGCGAGGCTTCACCAAGCGGAGCGCAATCAAGAAAGTGTTGGCCCATATGGAATGCTTGAATTCCATATGTTGGAGTCGAAGCTAAAAGGAGAAGATTATAGGTTGATCAAGGCTAAGTGCAAGTTGATCAACATACAAGATAAGGGCAAGTGAAGATATGCGAAAGAGTGTCTCTCCCATATTGGTTTATGGGGGAGCAATACGCGAGGCTTCACCAAGCGGAGCGCAATCAAGAAAGGTGATCCACTTGAGAGGAGATCAAGATCGTCATCATCTAGCTCAAGTGGAATGCGCAAAGCAAAGGTATGATCTTGATAGGTTTCTATTTTACCGGTCTCGCGGTGTAGTTGGGAGACCGGGTTTTAGGATAGGTAACCGTACTATCAAGAGGGGCTCTCGAGTGAGCTTTAGCGTATCGATCGTAGAGAGCTCAAACCTTTGCATCATTGGCATCATCTTTATTGGTTCTTATTTGTCTCTTATCATGATGTGGTCTTGGTGCTTGTCATGACAAGGTCAAGCTCATCGAAAACGGTTTTCATATGCGTCTTCCATTGCGTTTTCGATATTAGAAATATTATCGGTTTGTCCTTGAGAAATTATCCACACATACATGTGTTGAGAATTTATCTCTTAGTTGTTTTCAAATATTTCCAAGGATAGCTACTATCATCCTCTTTCCAACAAAATTGGTTTCACCTCTTTCGGACTTCATTTGCAAAAGATATGACGGTTCCAGTTTGCAAGAGAGAGGTTTAACATTTCCTCATTTGTTATTATAATATTTTGTTGGACTATGATGTTTCTATGCATAATCTTGTAGTTCTCGTTGTGGTGATTCCAACGAGCCCAAGATCGTCGAAAACGGAGTCCGGATGCAAAAGATATTGCAATTTCAGTTTCGCCGTTTTGGCTAGGCCAGCATGGCCGGCCCAATGGCCGGGGGCTCTTTGTTTGCTGGCCAGCCATCATGGCCGGGCTATGGCCGGCCTGGCCGGCCTCCCTCCTCCGGCTGCCCGAAAATTGGCCTAACGGCCATATTTTTGGCTCCCTTTTTAAGGGTCTTCTTCCCCATTTCATCCCAACCTTTTGCCACTTCTTGAGCTGTTTTTCCCCTCTATTGTTGACCCTCTTGAGCTTGGCTATCTCTCAATCCCTCCAATAGTTCTTGCTAGTTTTTGAGGAAAAGAGAGAGGAGGTCTAGATCCGCGTTTCCACCGATCGATTTCTCCTCTAAGTGAGGGGGAACACTTTGGATCGAGATCTTTGGAGTTTCTTGGTGTTTCTCCTTGTTCTTCCTTTCAAATCCCTCCCAAGCATTAGTTGCTTTGGTTGGATTCGGGTTGGAAGAACTTGACCACTTAGTGTGTTCTTGCCATTGCATTAGTTGCATCGGTTTGAGTTCTCCACGGTGATTCGTGGAAAGTGAAGTTGAGAAGCTTGTTACTCTTGGGTACTTTGGTGCCCTAGAGCTTGTTCCTCTAGGGCACGTTGGTACCCTAGACGGTTGTTGTTTCTCGGAGTCTTGGTGGCTCACGGGATTTGTTGGGAGCCTCCAATTGTGGAGTGTGGCTCAACCTTGTTAGCTTCGGAGCTTTGGTAGCTACGAAGACATTGCCGGGAGCCACCAATTGAGTTGTGGTGTGTGCCTCGGCCTTGGGCATCGAGTCTTGGTGGCTCGGTGCATTTGGTGAAGACCCTCCAACTTGTGGAGTGAGCTTCATCCTTGTAAAGGTTCTAGTTGTCAACCTCAACGGCAACATAGTGACAAGTGCCTCGCCACATTGGTGGTAAGACACAACGGAGATACGGTGTGCCATATCAAGGCTACTCGGTGTTTCACATTGGTGAACACCGCGCCGCTCCAACGGAGACTAGCTTCCATTGGGAAGTGAACTTCGGGATAAATCATCGTCTCCAAGTACCTCGGTATTTCTATCCCGAACTTCTTACTTATGCTATTTACTTTGTGATAGACATCTAGCTTAAAGTCATATATCTTGCTATCACCTAGTTGATTATATTGCTTAGCATAAGTGTTGGTGCACATAGGTGAACCTAGCTAGTTTAGGTTTTGGCTTGATAAATTAAACGTTAGTTTTATTCCGCATTTATTCAAGCCTTAACCGTAATAATTTTAAATCGCCTATTCACCCCCCCTCTAGGCGACATCCGTGTCCTTTCAATTGGTATCAGAGCAGGTTCTCTCTTTATAGGGCTTCACGGCCTAGAGAGTAAAGATGTCGTCTAGTGGTTTAGTGCACAATGCCTCTTTAATATTCGATGGCACTAATTATAATGATTGGAGAAATCGCATGCTAAATTATTTTAGAGATATTGATCCATCTATAGAGCAAATCTTAGATATGGGTTTTCCTCCTCCAAAGGATCCGAAAAGATTATCTTTGGAGGATGAGGAAAATTCTTATCTAGATGCTCAAGCTTCTAAAGTTGTTTTCATGTCTTTAAGAAATGCAGTTGCCTTGTCAATCTCTCCTTATCGGAGTGCTCATGACCTATGGACCAAGCTTCAAGACAATTATGGTGTGTCCATGGATAGTGAGAATGATTGTTCTTCCTCCACCTCCGGGCGTAATGAGTTCTCAACTTCGTCTACCTCACCTACACGTGGCAAGCCACAAAATAATGCAATGGTGAGTAGGGATAAATTTTGCAATGATGATAGTGAGCTTCCTATAGATGATATGTCATCTCTATCTTATTGCAATGATTTATCTTTGGACTTAAACACATCTAGAACTATAAATGTTTCACATGCTTGTGTTAATAGTCCGTGCATATCTTCTAAATCGTCAAGTAGTGATGATTGTGACAATAATAATGATGATGAAGAAGATGATGCTTACTTTAATAAGAAAGGTCTAATGGTTCTTAATGCTCTTTCAAATAATAAAAATGCTTGTGAGAACCTCCATGAAATCATGAGCACCCTTGTTGAGCGAGGGATTACTATTGAAAATTTGGAAGCTCATGAAGATGAAAGTCTTAGCCGCGAACGTAATTATGCGGACACGATTGCGGATCTTGAGGAAGCTCTTGAAGAAGAACAAACCACCAAGAAATCTCTTGAGGAGACATTTACTCTAGAGTTATCTAAAGCAAATGAAACCCATGATAGAGCTCTCAAGGTGGCTAATGATTTTAAAATAAAAAATGATGAGCTTGTTGTTGAAATTGTTAGACTCCTTGAGGCTAATGTGAAATTTGAAAAGGATGTCAAGTCCTTGGAAGATTCTCTTGCACATCTCACTAAGTCTCATGATCAACTCCAAGCTAAATTACTAAAAGAGCTTCCTACTTGTTCTCCCATTGCTATTGATGTTGATGCTTGTGCTACTAACTCTATTTCTTCTGAAGCATCCATTTTAAAGGAGAATGTTGAGCTAAGGGCTCAACTTAAATTGCTAACTAGCAATTATGAGATATTAGAAGAAAGCCATGAGAAGCTCTCGAGCTCTCATGAAGATCTTCTAGTATCTCATGATAAGCTAAAGTTAGCTCATGAGGCTATCGCTACCAAGGTAATATCTAGTGAGCCTCATATGGACAATGGCACAACTTCTACTAAAAATGCTAAAATGCCATGTGCTAGTCCATGTAATTCTTCATCTCACACTAATTCTAAATCATATGTTGAATTACATTTTGTGCCTAGTTGCTCTAACAATGAAGCTTCAACCTCCACTAGTACTTGTGTAGCTACTAACCTTGTAGGCAAGACAAAAGAGCACAAGGCACAAGCCACTACTTTGAAGAAAGATGTGGAGAAGCATCATAAAGGGAAGGCCACATTTGACAACATGTTGAGTGTGCAAAAATCCCCCAATGACAAGAGTGGACTTGGATTCAACTCCAATATCAAGAACAAGTCCAAGAGTAGCAATAAGAAGGGCCAAGAACAAGTCAATCACTCGGCCAAGATTGTTTGCTTCAAGTGCAAAATTGAAGGGCATCATGTTAGAGATTGCCCAATGAAGAAGAAGCCTCTTAGTGAGAAGCAACTAGGGAAGAGGCCTTTTGTTCAATCTCTTGCTCAACCTCGGGTTGAACAAAGGCCACCTCCTAAGAAGACTCAAGTCATTGCTCCTCAAGTTGAGGCGCCTATTAAGAAGAAAGAGAAGAGTCGATGTTGCTACTTATGCCGTGAGAAGGATCACTTGGCTTCTTCATGCACTAATGGTACCCTATCCAACCCCATAATAATTGATGATGTTTATTCTCTTAGGAAGGATAGGGTTGGCAATGTGTTTGCCAAATATGTGGGAACTCAAAGTGGTGTCAAGAAAAGAACCATTTGGGTTGCCAAGCCTATTGTGACTAACTTGTTAGGACCCAACTTGGTTGGGGACCAACAAGATCAAACTTGATCAATAGGTTGTTGTTGGAGGACATTGGCGACTTGGCTATCATGTGAAGAATTAAGGGATCTTCATGTTTATAATTCATCAAGCCAAGCCAATTGGATTATCATATATCTATCTCATATCCAATGCTCCTTCTTGTGGTAACTTGTGTTTAAATTATATATACATTGAAAGTTGCTTGCTCCCTTGCATGTGTTAGTTTTGTTCCTAGCATATGCTTGTATATGTTGTGCTTATTACTTACCTTGAGCAATCAAGTTTGTGTATGTTAATGTGCGCTCCATATATGTGTAAACTTTGTGTTGAGTCTTTATTGGATCTTGTGTTGATTTCAATTGGCTCTTTTGAGAGATTAATGGACTATCCCATTTTGGGGGAGTGATATGCTTTGTGCACTTCACTAACCTAAAAATGTGTGTACATGAGGCACACCACCTAGGATTGATATTTCAATATTATCTAGTTACTATATGGTATGTCATGTTCATGAGAAATTCAAATTCTACAATGTCCATTAATTTCTCTAGTTGGTTTTGTTTGCCTCTTGCTTAGATAATATGAATTATCACATTATGGGGGAGTAATAAGCTTTGTGCATATTACAATCCCACACAATGTGAACATTTGAGGTTTGCCACTTAGATTTGATGTTGTAAATTATCTTATTCCTATGTGGCATGTTTGCTCAAACAAGTTCCAATTTTTCATTTTGGTTATCCTTTGACTCTTGTTTGTGTGAGTTTGCTTGGTGTGGTTTTTCTCTAATATGCACTTCCATATATTATTTGAGAAACCATTTGTTCCATATTATTCTAACCATGGCCTTGCCGGTTGGTTTGAATAGTTGGAACTACCAACAAACTTTATTAAAATATGGTATTTAATTTCTTATCTCTTGCCATATGTTTTATCTTGTGAGGATATTCGTTGATACCCCTATCACCGGAAAATAATCCCAAATGGTCATTGTCCTTGGACAATCCATATTTATGTTTGTGATAGAATATTTTTGATTATCCTTACATTGGCATTGACTCTTATTTGCCCCGTCTCTTGCCAAAATATTTATTTTGACTCCCATTGCCCTCCTTGCCTCTTGCATGGATCCTAATTTTCAATTGGTAGTGTTTAGTATTGTAAATAAAATATGAAGAGTAATGATCCCTTATGCGTGCATTTTGTATTCAAATGCAAATAAAAAAAATAATGCATGAATCTTGGGGGAGCATTTCTTTTTATTTAGAACACTATTCTATCTATCAATATTTGATCCTTTCAATTGGCAGCTGATTTCTATCATATGTGTTTATGGAAGACAAATCTTTTTCTCTTGATGCTTTGTGCCATCATTAAAAGTGTAGAGGGTGTTTGGTTTATTTGGTGTAACCTTGCTCTCTCTTGGGAGTCTTGCTTTCTCATTCCCCGTTTTATGTTCTATCTCCTTGAATGAGGAAAGCCATTTGAGCATCTCTCCTTTTGTCTGTTATGCTCATCGACATTGCTTTGGTACCTTCAATTGGTATTAATTGGGATTTAATATCTCCTCCATAGATATTTGTTCCAATTGATATTGATTGTGGGAGTTTTAATACCTTATTGATTTATTTTACTTTACTTGATTCCGGTCAAGTATTATCCTCTTCTTGGTATCTTTTCTCCTAGTGGTATCTTATTTCCAATTGGTGTCTTATCTCTCATGTGTTGTTTGATTTGATTCCTATTGATATCTCACTTCATGTGTTGATGTGTTTTGGAATCAATCATTTGTTTGATTTGATTTTTTCATCAATCATTTGTTGATTTGATTTTTCCTCAATCATGCGTTGATTTGGACTTTGATATAATTTGGAGAACCTTTTTGTGTCACACCTTGGTGTGCTCTCTTCTTGGTTTACTTGGTGTTTTTGTCCAAATTGTATCTCTCTTGGTTCTCATGAGTCTATGCATGTATATGTACTAGTATGTATATTTTATGGCATGCTAGTCTTTTAGTTCCAATATATAGGGGATTCTCCACCAAATCACCGGCTAAGATGTGCATGAAATTCAATTTCATATCTATATGCACATATTTATGCGGAGTGTTTCCTATATATTGTAGTTTATCTAACTACTATGGGACCCAATGAGTTTGGGAACCATTTTGTGCTTAAATTGTGTTTTAGGTACAATGGAGATACATTGGATGCTTGCCTCATTCATAAGGAAGGTCTTCTCACTGTGTGATTATTGGAGTCAAGCTTTGATGATAAAGAAATCCTCATCTTCTTCATCGTCAATATATCTCGGTAACAAGTATCTACCTCATGCATACTTTTCTAGTTTCAACCTTGTGTAGGTTGTTTCTTAGCATGAAAACTTTAAATGTGCAATTGTTGTGGTTTTGGCTTATTTCCTTCACTTGGTATATTTCTTTGTGATACTTGTTGCGTATCTCAAAGCATTTTCACTATCTCTTGTTCCCTTAGTGATATGTGTGATGCATTTGATGTGTTTGAAGTTCATTAATATACAATGAGATAAATTTGAGCTACGTGCTATGCTTTTAAGCAATAATCTCTTTTGTATATTCATGACTTTCTCTTTTTGGATACCATGGTTTCCATTTTATCAACCATCTCATATGTGCAAGTTTCTTTGTGGACGTATATCATCAATGATTTGTCTACTTAGAAACCTATACATATGAGAGAGGTCACCTTTTAGTTGGTATCCGAATTCTTTTGAGCTACCTTGCTTTTATCTATAATTCTTTGGTGGCTCCAAAATTGTCTCATGAGTGCTTGTCTCATTTTTATTGGTATCTTTGCGCACTCAAGTTCTAGTAAAGATCTTTGACTTCATGCTTATCATGGTGAGCATGTTAATTTTTATTGGCTAAATGCTCTCACTAGCTTTTGGCATTTTCAATTGGTTTTAGTTTCCAATTGGTATCCCTAAGCTTGTGAACATACTCATTTAAAGATCTTCCTTTTATCTCGGTTGGGCCTATCCTATGTTGATTTTTTTTAAAGATTGGTATCCTTGAGGTTGTGAACATATTATTTTTGAAAAATCTTCTTTATAAAGTTATGTGTGACAATACTTGATATATAACTTATTTCCATTTGGTTAAGACTATGTGTCTTACCAAATTAATTGTCTTGACACACACACATACTCTTGGTTGGACCTTTATTGATAATTTCTTTTAATTGGTATTTCCTTATGGCTCAACCACATCTTTGGTGCAAGTGTTTTGGTTTGCTTTAATTTTTACATCCTTGCACTTAGTGAGTGTTTTAGATGATTTTGGGGGAGTGAGGATTCCATATTTGTGCACTCCTCAATAGTGCGTGAACATTGGGGAGCTTCTCTATTTTTATTTAGAACTCTCGGTTAGGATCTTCTCGATTGCTCTTCTCCTTGGTGGAGATGTTTAGAATGATTTCATCCTTTTGCAATCTTTGGATCCTCAATATAGTTTGATTTCCTCTATTATTCGTCAATGGATATGTGCATTCAATTTCACTCATATCTTGAGAAATGCATACCGTGTGGAGGAACTCATATTATATTGGCCTTCTAAATTTTTCTTCCCATTTCGGCAATCGATGCCAATGGGGGAGAAGTTTTATAGGGTTTAAGGGAATGTGGTTTTATGCTTTCGTTTGGTTCTTAAGCATTTGCCTCTCATGCTCATGCATCCTTGTCTTGCAAGGTTGCTTAATTCATTATATAAACCCTCTCAAAAGGGATTGTCATCAATTACCAAAATGGGGGAGATTGAAAGAGCATGGTTGCCCCCATATGTTGTTTTGGTAATTAATGACAATCTCTATGGACTAATGTGTGCTTTGAGTTATATTTGTAGTGTTTGTCCATAAGGAATGCTTGGACTCCATATGTTGGAGTCAAGGCTAAAAGAAGAAGATTATATGTTGATCAAGGCTAAGTGCAAGTTGATCAACATACAAGATAAGCGCATGTGAAGGTATGCGAAGAAGAAGAATATATGTTGATCAAGGCTAAGTGCAAGTTGATCAACATACAAGATAAGGGCATGTGAAGATATGCGAAAGAGTGCCTCTCCCATCTTGGTGTATGGGGGAGCAATACGCGAGGCTTCACCAAGCGGAGCGCAATCAAGAAAGTGTTGGACTGTATGGAATGCTTGAACTCCATATGTTGGAGTCGAAGCTAAAAGGAGAAGATTATAGGTTGATCAAGGCTAAGTGCAAGTTGATCAACATACAAGATAAGGGCAAGTGAAGATATGCGAAAGAGTGTCTCTCCCATATTGGTTTATGGGGGAGCAATACGCGAGGCTTCACCAAGCGGAGCGCAATCAAGAAAGGTGATCCACTTGAGAGGAGATCAAGATCGTCATCATCTAGCTCAAGTGGAATGCGCAAAGCAAAGGTATGATCTTGATAGGTTTCTATTTTACCGGTCTCGCGGTGTAGTTGGGAGACCGGGTTTTAGGATAGGTAACCGTACTATCAAGAGGGGCTCTCGAGTGAGCTTTAGCGTATCGATCGTAGAGAGCTCAAACCTTTGCATCATTGGCATCATCTTTATTGGTTCTTATTTGTCTCTTATCATGATGTGGTCTTGGTGCTTGTCATGACAAGGTCAAGCTCATCGAAAACGGTTTTCATATGCGTCTTCCATTGCGTTTTCGATATTAGAAATATTATCGGTTTGTCCTTGAGAAATTATCCACACATACATGTGTTGAGAATTTATCTCTTAGTTGTTTTCAAATATTTCCAAGGATAGCTACTATCATCCTCTTTCCAACAAAATTGGTTTCACCTCTTTCGGACTTCATTTGCAAAAGATATGACGGTTCCGGTTTGCAAGAGAGAGGTTTAACATTTCCTCATTTGTTATTATAATATTTTGTTGGACTATGATGTTTCTATGCATAATCTTGTAGTGCTCGTTGTGGTGATTCCAACGAGCCCAAGATCGTCGAAAACGGAGTCCGGATGCAAAAGATATTGCAATTTCAGTTTCGCCGTTTTGGCTAGGCCAGCATGGCCGGCCCAATGGCCGGCCCCATGGCCGGGGGCTCTCTGTTTGCTGGCCAGCCATCATGGCCGGGCTATGGCCGGCCTGGCCGGCCTCCCTCCTCCGGCTGCCCGAAAATTGGCCTAACGGCCATATTTTTGGCTCCCTTTTTAAGGGTCTTCTTCCCCATTTCATCCCTAACCTTTTGCCACTTCTTGAGCTGTTTTTCCCCTCCATTGTTGACCCTCTTGAGCTTGGCTATCTCTCAATCCCTCCAATAGTTCTTGCTAGTTTTTGAGGAAAAGAGAGAGGAGGTCTAGATCCGCGTTTCCACCGATCGATTTCTCCTCTAAGTGAGGGGAACACTTTGGATCTAGATCTTTGGAGTTTCTTGGTGTTTCTCCTTGTTCTTCCTCTCAAATCCCTCCCAAGCATTAGTTGCTTTGGTTGGATTCGGGTTGGAAGAACTTGACCACTTAGTGTGTTCTTGCCATTGCATTAGTTGCATCGGTTTGAGTTCTCCACGGTGATTCGTGGAAAGTGAAGTTGAGAAGCTTGTTACTCTTGGGTACTTTGGTGCCCTAGAGCTTGTTCCTCTAGGGCACGTTGGTACCCTAGACGGTTGTTGATTTCTCGGAGTCTTGGTGGCTTACGGGATTTGTTTGGAGCCTCCAATTGTGGAGTGTGGCTCAACCTTGTTAGCTTCGGAGCTTTGGTAGCTACGAAGACATTGCCGGGAGCCATCAATTGAGTTGTGGTGTGTGCCTCGGCCTTGGGCATCGAGTCTTGGTGGCTCGGTGCATTTGGTGAAGACCCTCCAACTTGTGGAGTGAGCTTCATCCTTGTAAAGGTTCTAGTTGTCAACCTCAACGGCAACATAGTGACAAGTGCCTCGCCACATTGGTGGTAAGACACAACGGAGATACGGTGTGCCATATCAAGGCTACTCGGTGTTTCACATTGGTGAACACCGCGCCGCTCCAACGGAGACTAGCTTCCATTGGGAAGTGAACTTCGGGATAAATCATCGTCTCCAAGTGCCTCGGTATTTCTATCCCGAGCTTCTTACTTATGCTATTTACTTTGTGATAGACATCTAGCTTAAAGTCATATATCTTGCTATCACCTAGTTGATTATATTGCTTAGCATAAGTGTTGGTGCACATAGGTGAACCTAGCTAGTTTAGGTTTTGGCTTGATAAATTAAACGTTAGTTTTATTCCGCATTTATTCAAGCCTTAACCGTAATAATTTTAAATCGCCTATTCACCCCCCCCCCCTCTAGGCGACATCCGTGTCCTTTCAGATGGAATGATGCGGACTTGGTGGATATGTGGGGTGCTTAATTAAAAATGCTAAGTAGGCTTGGGTGAGTTGCCATCGGGGATGGTGTTTTGCCTCACTCTTGCCCCTAGGTGCGAGTTCCTGTCTTCGGAACCAAGGTCTGAGCGTGCTGCCATTGGTGGGGACATATGGAATCCCCTTTAACTGAATAACTTGTGTGGGCGTATCCAAGGGTCCTCTAGTTCGGTTTTCCCATTTGCGTGTGAGTGGAAAAGATGATGTTAATGAGGATTTGTGTTTAGGACGCGGCGATGGGGCAGGGCGCTGGGAGCGCTGAACCTGTCCTGTGGCCACAGATGACTCTTGGATATTCTCACGTGAGGTAAAGGTTTAACCGCGCCCACTCGCCGGTCTTCCCCGGAAGAGGACCAACCAGGTGAGCCGGACGGTACCGGTGGGTAAATTAGTACACCCCTGCAGGGTTAATCTTTTCGAAAAGCCGTGTCCGCGGTTATGGACGCCTTGGGAATGGATTTACGGGATCATAGAGAATCTTAATCTTAATTAATTAATTTGGCAGCTAAAGGTTGCAACTCAACGTGTGTGTAAAAGGTTCATTTCCTCGAGGGTGATTCGAGGGAGTGCCTTTGGTGGAGATGAGTGGTGATGGGTGCAAGTAGGTTCAATGAGAACCGAAGATGAGATGTTACTCTCTTATTCCTTTATAAAACTATTCTGAGTAGACGAATGCCATGTGTCATTTTTGTTTCGGTTTATGAAACTTAGCTTTATGCAAAAGAAATACATATAAAGCTTTAGAGCCTCCGTCAGTCATTGGGCCTATATCGCCCTACTAAACTTGCGAGTACATCGTACTCAGTCTCTCTTTGCTGCCTCTATGATTTTGTATTTCAGAGGAGGACGACACCGAGCAGCTAGGTGGGTTCTTCGTTGACGTTGACTACAAGTCTGGGGTTCCAGGTGGCAGCTTGGGGCCGTGGAACAAGCTGGCTTGGGTGATGTTTATTGTAGGCCTCTTAGGCCATATATCTGCTTCTTGTTGTTAGACAACACTACCCGTTTCCGCTTGATGTATTGTTGGATCCGTGATCCTTTTTATGTGTAATATTTGTATTCTTCTCGTTATATGAGTTGCTATATATTTTGTGTCGTAGAGTCATGCAATGTGCCAGTTTGTTCCACAAGTCTCGATCTCTGTGTTATACCTTGATGGATGTGCCAATTACATAGCCTCTCTGTATAATCCCGGGGTCGGGGCTTTACAGCTGTTCTCCTCCTCCTCCTCCGCGGTGCCTCGGGAGGGAGCTCCGCGAGAGGGATCCTCGCCGCTGCTAGAGGAAATCACCTGGAGGTCCTCTTCGGGCGGTGCGCTCCTTGAGGAGCCGAAAAAGTCTCCCGAGGGGTCATCGCTCCCCGAGGCCTCGCCCTCGCCAGAGTCCTCCGCCTCGTCCGGCTCTGACGGCTCGTCCATCTGCTCCGGCTCCGCCGCCCGCGGGTTGCCGCGGGGCCCGCGGTGTCCTTCGGGCACGATGCCCCACTCATCGAATCTGGGCAGGGCCCTGCGGTGCTCGCGCACCTTCTCCTCCCCAAAGGTGAAGAGCGGTCGGGCCTCATCGGCGGCTGGGGCTGGGATGGCCGCCGTAGTGAAGAGGGCCACCATGACCTTGTCCAACACCTCCGGGGCGAAGTTGTCCGTGCACAGGCGCATCCTATCCTCCAGGCCTGCGTACGTCCACATCGGCTCCGAATGCCACTGGAGGGGGGCGATGCGGCGCCTCGTGAAGTCCTTCGCCACCATCTGGCCGGTGAGCCCGGCCTCGCGGAGCCCCCGCAGGCACTTTTACACTGCATCGAGCTTTGGGCCCTCGAAGCCCTCGCTCGCCCAGCGCGCCCACTTCTTCGGGGGCGCCACGGGTATATCCAGGAGATGGTTCGACACCTTGGTGTCGACGAAGAACCACCGCTGGCGGAAGTCCTCCACTTTCTTCGTCACCTTGGTGATGGCATTCTCGCCGCTCCACGCGATGGGGATGTAGTTCTTGCTCCTGGCGTCGGTGATACGGAAGGAGAAGCATCCGGTCCGCTCGTTCTGCGCGGTGGACCGGAGTGCGTAGAAGCTGCGGAAGAGGTCCACAGAAGGATGGATACCGACATAGGCCTCGCAGAGGTAGGAGAAGATGGAGAGGATGAGGATGGAATTGGGATGAAGATGGAGGAGTTGGATCTGGTATGACTCAAGAATCCCCATAAGGAAGTCGGAAAAAGGAGGAATGAGACCGGCGGAGAGAGTGTGGAGGAAGATGGGGTAGTACCCCTCGGGAAGCTTGTCGCCGGCCGGTTTCATGATGGTGGCTCCGTGCTCGTTGGTTCTCGCGACCACTAGGTGGCGCACCTTGTCGACCCCCGCCGAGTTAATGCGGGACCTCGGCAGCGCCCCCTGGGGTTCAACACTCCGCGCCGCCGCCGCGGACTTGCCAGCCTGCATCGGAGCCTTGCCTTTCTTGGGAGCGTCTGCTCTCTTGGGCGCCATGGTCGCAGGAGAGAAGAAATTTTTGGAGGTGGTGCGCTCTGGTAAGAAGGAGGCGTTTGGGGGAAGTGTGCGGCGGAGTAATGGACGAAGTGATGGGCGCCTTCATCGCGCGCAGGCTTTATTGGCCAGTTACCAAGGGCGTGGCGGGCCCCACCGGGTCGCCCGTTGGAGCCGAGGAGATCGTGGCCTCGGGCGCAACCGCTGCGCCCCACGTGTCACGGCCCAGGCAGGCATCGTTGGGCCCCCGACGCTTCGCCTGCATCCGTGGACTTCGGCGTGCCCATCGTGAGCCCGGGGGCTACTGTCGGCACAGTGGAAACCAGGGTACCACGGGCCGGCCTGCCAGGGCCCACTACACTCTTCAGAAAATTTCGCTAAGGACCAGGCTCTCCAAGCCTGGCGAGCCTCGCGAGGGTTTTTCCTCGCGAGGGACCTCTCCTCGAGAGGGCATCTCCAAGGATCAAGCCAAAAGGCTCGGCGAGGCCTTCGGCCTCGCGGGGGTTCCTTCCCCACGAAGCAAGCTCTGCCTCCGCGGCAGAGCGCACATGGGCTCTGCGCCCTCCGCAGAGTCACGGGCGCAGTTGCGCGCGCTGACGATAGCGCCGCAGTTGCCGTTCTCGTGTATAAAGCAGTCAACAATGCTGCACCAAGCAAAGGAGCCATAAGAATAGTCGTTCCGGTGATAAGGGGACCGTCTGCCGCTACGCTCCAAGGGCGACGTCACCGTGGGGCGCCTCCCGAGCCTCAACAGCGCCAGCCCACCGTCCTGGCTGGACGGTGGCTTTTCCAGCTTTGGTGACGCCGCTCCCTGCCATGGACCGCGTCCATGGACTCCCCCTTTATCGTGCACCCGTCCTCCTCCTTCGTCGCCATGTGGTAACCCTTCCCGCCAAGATATTTGGGGGAAGAGGTCCAAGACACCTATAAAAGGAGGGGGAGCACGTTCGGGCAAAAGGTTCTCTCTTCTCTGGTTGGACTCGGGTCGGTCTTCAGTAGATCTGGTCCGATCTGAGATCTAGGGTTAGCCATTGTTAGCCACCTCGAGCTCCCCAAGCTCTCCTTGTACTGTAACCTCTCCAAGCAGTGCAATACAACCAAGGCAGGACGTAGGGTTTTACCTCTCCAGGAGGGCCCTGAACCTGGGTAACATCGTGTGTTCTTCTCTGCAGTGCCGTCCCACAGCGATTCTCGACGAGCTCCGTCGCCGAGGCACGTTGAGGGTTGTTTGATTCCGTGTTCAGCCCCTTACTCGACACCTAGTGAGACACACCCAGTTCCTGGGACAGATCTCCGACAAATTCTATGGGGCGGAGAAAGGAACTAGCGCGGTCTGCAGCTCTACGCCGCCATGTCCTTGCACTTGTATTGAGAGGCAACAACAAAAAGGTACCGTACGAAGGCACATGGGGTGCAGCTACAGAAAGGGAACCCTTTCAAAAGGTCACTCGTGAGGCCAGGGGACGACACGTGGCGAGTGTACAGAGGCAGCGAAAACGAATTTGATTACGGCACCGAACCCGCCGCGATGCATGCGAAGCCTCCGCATACGGTTCCGCACGTGGACGGCGCGCGAGATGTACAGGTCGTACGCGCTCTCCGAAGCCCCCGCGCGCGAGATGTACAGGTTGTCTGCGCGTGCAACCCAGAAAATAAATAATAAAAGTACAAAGAAAATAAAGTATGGTGTAAACCACACTTCTACCGGATGTACAAAAACTGGAGATGTATAAAACTGTAAATGTACAACCACACTGCTACTGGATGTACAAAACTGGAGATGTACAAAACTGAAAATGTACAACCACATTGCTACCAGATGTATAAAACTGGAGATGTACAAAAATTGGAGATGTATAAATTGGAGATGTAAAAAAACTGGAAATGTACAACCACGGTGCTACCGGATGTATAAACAATACAGAACCGGATGTAAAAAAAAGTTTTGTCAAAACCTATCAATATGGGATCTAGTTTTGAAGATCTCGACGCGAGGAGCTCAAAAGTGAAAACGGTTGGTAATTTGGATTAGCGGTTCTCAAAATATTTCGTTTTTAAGTTTCCGTTTTGAAAAATAAAAGGGAAAACTCTCTTACACCCCGTACACTTCCTTTCTCTCTCTCTTCCTCCCCACGGTTAATCTGGTGACGACACTTGGCAGACATGCAAGCACCCACGGGGGAGCAAAGCGAGCAGAAGGCGACACTTGTCACGACGTGAGTGCAACTTAGGTTCACTTTGCAAAGGGAACCCTTTTTTTAACGATTACGAGACACATGCCTAAGGGTGCAGGTGGTAGAGGGCGGCCCACGGAGCCCGCTACCCAAGCCCACATAAACGGCTACGTGGGCTCCCGTGGGTAAGGAGCAAAATTATGTGGTATGTGTGGGCTTGACCACGTTGCCCACGTCCCCTTCCAGAACGACCATCCCCTTCGAGGCCGCAAACCCTATACATCGCCCGCAGGCGATGCTTCGGGCGCGTGTCGCCTGAAGGATGCGCTGATGGCGACCCTGGTGGGCCGGCCCGGTCGGCGATTTTTTTTCCATTTGCTGTTTTTGTTTCCGTTTTTCCTTTTCCTTTTCTTTTTCTTTTTCTTTTTCTTTTTCTTTTATTTCTTTTTCTTTTTTCTTTTTGTTTTCTTTCGAAAAAATAAAATTTGTTCAGATTCGAAATTTGTTCCAATTTAAAATTTGTACCGATTTTAAATTGTTCCGATTTCAAATTTTGTCAAAATTTGTTCCGATTCATAATTTGTTCAAATTTGAAATTTGTTCCGATTTAAAGTTTGTTCAAATTTGAAATTTGTTACAATTTTAAAATTGTTCTGATTCAAATTTTGTTCAAATTCACAATTTTTTACTTTAAAATCGTTAAAAAATAGGTTTTGTTCCGGCCTTTTCTGTTCACTTTTAAAATCGTTTAAAAATAGTTTCCGTTCGCACCCATTTTTTGTTCATTTTTTAAATCGCTCAAATTTCTGTTCACTTTTAAAATCGTTCAAAGAAAGATTTTTTCACCCCCATTTTTCTATCCATTTTTTAAAATCGTTAAAAAATAGGTTTCGTTCACCGGCTTTTTTGTTCACTTTTAAAATCATTAAAAAATACTTTTCGATCACACCCATTTTCTGTTCATTTTCTTAAATCGTTCAAAAATAGTTTTCGTTCACCGGTTTTTTTGTTCACTTTTAAAATCGTTCAATAATAGTCTCCATTCACCCCATTTTCTGTTCATTTTTTAAAATCGTTGAAAAATAGTTTCGTTCACCGTCCTTTTTCTATTCACTTTTTTAAAATCATTCAAAAAAGTTTCCGTTCACCCCATTTTCTATTCATTTTTTAGAATCGTTCAAAAATAGATTTTGTTCATCGATTTTTTTAAAATTGGTCAAAAATAGTTTCCATTTCAACGACATTTTTTATGTTCATTTATTGAAAATCGAAAAATTGTTCAAATTCCAAATTTGTTCAGATTCGGAAATTGTTCAGATTTTGAAAAATATTCAAATTTTAAAATTGGTTTGATTTTAAAATTGTTTAAATTCAAAAATTGTTCATATTCGAAATTTTTTCAAATTCCAAATTTGTTCAGATTCGGAAATTTTTCAGATTTTGAAAATGTTCAGATACAAAGATTGTTCAAAAAAAGAGAAAATAAATACCACTGTTTTTTTGTTGGGCCGCTCCAGACCGGCCCAGGAATCCCTCGCTTCAGGCGACGCGAGCTTCCAGCATCGCTGCGGAGCGATGGATAGGAGCTCCCCTTCGAGGAAGAGGGCGAGGCGCCCGTCCGTGCGCCGCCGGCTACCTTCCCATGGCAGCGCCGCCTCCTCCTGCTCCGGGGGACGGAGATCTTCCCTCCACCTGCACACCCCCCTCTCCCTCCGTCCGGCCCTCTTACCAGTCTCGGCTACCTCCAACCCTGGCGGCGGTGAAGATGAGGGGAGAAACATGCTGTCCGGCGAGGTATGCTGTCCGGCGAGAAAAATGCAAGAAGAAAGCCTCAATCCGAGCCGCAACGACTCCCCAACAACCAAGAAAAGGAAGTACAAGGTAAGAACAAAGATTCAACCTCGTGCTCAGCTTCTCCGCCCTCTGCATCTGGCTCCGCTCCACTGATCGCACCACCGCCACGCCCGGCAACGAGGGCAAGATCTCGCACATCATGCCCTTTGGAGTGAGTGAGAGACACTAGTAGAAAATTTATTCTCCACTTGGTGACGTCCAGCTCTGCCTGTACACTAGTAGCAAACTTGCGTGTGGTGCTTCGCCACCATGACACACACACTTGCTTGATCTGTCATGTCTGTCCCGTTGGATTAGATGCGTAGTGTGCAACTTTGCTGAGTACTACTGTAATGGGTTTAATTCAGTAGAGTTCATTGACAGTAACAATAAATAGCTGGAGTTTCTTAATCTATAAAATGATATGAATTGTGGTTGTACGTGCATTCACACTGAAATCCAGTACTCTTTAGTTGTCAATTCAATACTGCGTTTATCATTGCAATGGAGCTAATGAAATTGACTAGCTTTGGGTTGATATCTCAGTTTATGCTCTTCTCAAATTTTAAAACTGAATTGCCCTCTTCTTATACTAGCCTACTTGTGTTCCTTTCAAGCACATCTTAATCTTAGTTTAAATTTGTTTGACTCAATTTTCAGAGGGGGCTTCCAGCTAGTCCACGAGTGACAACGTCGCCTGGGGTTAATATGCTTATGAGGGCAGCAACACTGAAAAGGGCATCAATAATGGTCAAGCCTGGTTCAGCAAAAAGGGCAAAGATGGCAAGTTCACATGAATCTCCTTCGCAGCAGTATCATGCTTCACCTTCAAAACAGCCGCCCATTTCTCCCTCACTTGAAGATCTCTCTCCGGTTGGAGGAATGACCACTCAACGTATGTTAAGATATGATTATGTTTGTTATTTGTTTATTCAATTACTTTCAGCTTACTCCTTATTTGCTAACTAAACGTTTCTTCCATATATGCATGTAGGTCGGACACATAGACCCCGCAAGTTAGTGTCTAAGATATGGAAAGAGGTTGAGCCAATTTATCATGGAAGAAGACTTGTGAAAGGTCGTTGCAAACATTGCCAAGAAGTCTTTCCAGCTTCAAGAGACTCGGGGAGCAGCCATATTGGTCGGCATTTAAAGGTATGCCCAGCAAAAACAGCTATGAACGAAATGGTCGATAAGTTGGGTCAAACTCAGGGGATTGATCCCAACTGGAAGTTTGAACCAAAAGTCGCAAGAAGAAAACTAGTGAAATTCATAGTTATCAATGAAATGCCCTTTTCACTAGTTGAGTATGCGCCCTTTAGAGAGTTTGCTGCATCCTTGAATTCATGGTTTGAAAAACTCAGTAGGACAACAGTTAAGAATGATTGTATTGCTGCTTTTCAACAACATGGAGATGAACTGAAAGAATATTTCAAAAACTGTGGCTCTCGAGTGTCTCTCACTGGAGACATGTGGACATTAAATCAGAAGCTAGGGTATATTTGCATGACTTGCCATTTCATTTCTGATGAATGGGTGCTCCATAAGAGGATTATAAGATTTTGCATGATGGAGACACCTCACAGTTCACTGAACATGTTCAATGTAGTACTACAGAGCGTATGGTGAAGCAAATGCAATTGAAGTTCAACCAATATTGGAAAGAGTCATACAAGTCTGCTTGCATTCCTGTTGTACTTGATCCAAGGTTCAAGTATGATCTACTTGAGTTTCTCTTGAGTAACTTTGGAAGTGAAGAGGAGGCGGGTACATGGATGAGCCAAGTGAAAAAAAGAATGCAAAAGCTCTTCAATGAATACAGTAAAAAGGGTTGTGTTCACTCACAGAGAGAAAGTGATACTCAAGAGGGAGAAGATGGAGATGACCCGCCTGCAGAGTGGGATCACTATATGAGGTCTAAGAGAAAAGAGTCAAGCAACGAGCTGGATCGATACTTGAAAGAGGAGTTGCTGCCTCGGAAGGAGGTGGATATTCTACAATGGTGGAATATAAATTCTTCAAAGTATCCTGTTCTCTCTAAGATGGCCCGAGACATCTTGGCAATACCAGCTTCAACAGTTCCTTCCGAGTCCGCCTTTAGTACCGGAGGACGCGTCGTTAGTGACTACAGGAGCAGACTCGGGTGCTCTACTGTGGAGATGCTGATATGTCTCCAGGACTGGCTTAAGGCAGCCGGTATGTATGTTTTTATTTATTCAAGTTTTTTCCTTTATCTTGTAATTTATCTTGTGGCTAAGAAATTTTTATCTTACTCTTTCAGATGATTCTGACCATGAGTAGGACAATATTTGGAGCTTCCTTGCATTGTACAGGTAACTTCCTGCCTCTTGCATCATTTCGTATGTTTCTGGAAACTGAACCTCCTGTAACCCGGTGGGTTGGATTTCGTATGTGATTTCATATGCAGCAAGCTTGAAAACTGATCGATCGTAGTGGACTTGCTGCATATCATGCACAACTCTAAACATACTAGCTAGTTGTACACTGTTTCATTTCTTTTTCTAGTATACTCTCTCCGTGTGAACTTAGGTGTTGATAAGTAGTGATTGTATAAACACTATTTTCCTGCTCTATTTGTCGAAAAGATTTTGTATTCAGTTTCTCTGTAACCGTTTCATTGCCTAAACCTTGGCAGAAAGTCAAGATAATCTAGCATTTTAACAATTGAATCATATTTTGTTGGTGCAGTACCATTAAGTTATCTGGACTTGATGCTTTGAAGTGAAGCTAATCAGGGGGTGAAGAAATGGATCATTTAATAGAAGGCTTGATTTAATGGATCATGTGCTTGTTGTTGTGTAGTACTCTGCCAGTAAACTCTGCATTACCATTTCTGTTGAAGTAACCTTCAGTCCTTCATGTTCTGAGCAAGCAAAGTTGGTGTGGTGTCTAATGAAGCTGATGTTGTGTTCTACTGTACACCTGAAACCCGGTATCCGTATTCTGATATATGGATTACTGAAGCAGTATTCGACAGCTAGTTTTGATGTGTTTCAATGTGCTTAGTCCGTACCGTGCATGAACTATGCTTAGTCTGTATCGAGCTAGCTCTGTATTGGACAGCTAATTTTTTCTTGCGGGATCAACAGCAGCTTTGTGTACTGTGTACATGTGGGTGTATGTGGGCATTGTGGGCACTCGCGTATGATTGGCGGGCTGCCGCGGAATGCCTGCGAGACAAGTGCGGGACTTTGCGGGTATAAGTGGGCCTCCCGCGAGCAGTCCCACCTGCACCCTTACACATGACATGCCAATCCCTGCTCCCAAAGTCCCAGGCGGCAGTCAATGGAGATTGGAGAAGGTATGTACGCAGTGCTGGCCATCAATACACACAAGCGTATGCCAATGTAAGTCTCTTAGCACGGTTTCATATGTATTTTGCTTATGTGGCATAGTAGTTAATGAAGAGAGATAGTGTGGTTGTAGCTTAGCTAACATACTCCCTCTGTCCCAAATTACCCTGCGTTCTGGTTGTAATCAAAGTCAAAGTTTGTAAACTTTGACTATATAGATAAGAAAAAATATAAATATTTAAAATATAAAATAAAGTTAATTGGAAACATCATAAAATATATAATATTATTATATTCATTTCGTATTATAGATGTTGGTATTTCTCTCCATATATTTGGTCAAACTTTTAAAAGTTTGACCTTGACCTAACCCAAAACGCAGGGTAATTTGGGACGGAGGGAGTACAACACTTGCACGTAGTCATAGGCAAAAAATGTTGCATGCCCAATCATATGCATGCATTAGCCCCAAATCATTAAATTTAGATACAATCCATAAGAAACAATGCATTGGCATAGTTGTCTCTAAAATTTTTATTACTCTTATGATTACGTGCTAAGAGACGATGCATTGGCATAGGCCTAAATCCCAAATTCTCCACATAAGTGCAATGTTCCTTGCATTGACTGTAATTATATATTTAATCCTTTAATACCACAGGTGGAAAACTTTATCTGTATAATCTGGGGTGGTATAGCTAGCTCATCGATCGGTAAATATAGTGTGCTATGTGAACTGTCCTAGAAAGATGCATGCATGTTTAAACTATTTCTTGATCAGTTGATTGCTTGAGAGCGGCCGGTGTTGCGCTAATGCATAGGATTTTTGTTGTAGAAATTTAATTAAATTAACTATACATGTCTTCTTGAAGAATAGCACATCGATACAGCCTCTTGCTGATAGCAGTCTATTATCGGTCAAAAAACCGAGTCCACTAAGTCATCTTAGTCTCATTTTGTTCTAAGTATTCTTAATGAATCTAACGTATTTTTCTAAGCACCCTAAATCAGTGGTTGTTCTCAATTAATATTTTCGAGCTTACTATCGATTTTTTTTTTGGAGCTAACTGGTGGGTTTGGACTAAATTTGCTACGACTTCTGAGAGTATGTATTCTTATAAATAGCTGTATAGTAAGTAGCAACAAAGGTCATAGCCTGTACAAATGAGTGAATGACACCATCGCTGCTATTTAATGTTCTCAGAAAAACATAGTAATATTTTCCTGGATGTGGCTAAAAGTCAAACATTATCAAATATATTGTGTTCTAGAAATTATTTTCTCACGCTTTTACTATTCATAATTATTTATATATTGTAATCGAAGTTGGAAAATTTTAAGGAAAAACATTTGCAAGTGGTTTCCCACATAAAGAACTATGTAATGATTTTCGAAAGTATATGTTCATCATAATGTCACACTAACAATTGGTATGAGAACATAATTGTATTTCTGAAGGATACACCATAGTATAATGCCTGACAACACTTTCAAATTGCCCGACCAATCATTATATGATGCTCTCGCAAAAAAAAAAAAAATTGTACGTACTCATTGAGCCCAACAAATCAAAGAGTAATAAAGATGTCCCCAACCTAATTGTGTTAGACACATCTGAACGAGTTTCGTACCGGTGTTCGCCACTGCAACATGAAATTTCTAAATCATATGCAGAAATCGTTCTTCCTAAACCAATCTTAATTAGTTTTTTTAGTTAAACCATTTATTCATGATGCGACAAAATAAATCTTATGCATGTACAATATATTATTTGTGAACCTGAACACTCTCAGTTGTTGTGCCATTTTGTCATATCAAATATTTCTCTACCTTTATACACCCCTCAATCAACTCAACCACAACCGACAAATCTCCACATGGCCATATATAATCGTAATTGCAACAGATCGGATCATAAAGGGTAGTTTGACTTAGAAAGCAAAATACAACACAAAAAGGAGGGATATGACTGATATTCTTATGAAAAAGAAAGAAACCACACATATGATCGTTATATGGTGATTTGTAAATTCACGTAATAATTATAGTTGCACGAGGTTATATGTTATTCAACACAACTGTTACATGGTCGTATCGAGCCATATATTTCCTATAGTATAATATGAACATAAATAAATAGTTTTTTTCAGTCACTCTCGGGCTCATTAAAGTGTTGCCCTCGCATTTACGAGGGCCACCTTGCTAGTTTCAAAAACAAAATAAATCTTTGTTTCAAAGAATACCAATTCAGCACAGTGACGAATCCAGGATCAAACTAGAGGGTGGGCTCAAAGGACAAACATAAAAAAAAGTTTATGACAATATAATTCGTAGGATTGCATGGATACGAGGAAATGTAGTAAAACAATGATTTGGCACTAATGGAAAGATCATCGCCATTTCAGGCTAACATGTCCAGTTGCTCTAGTTAAAACGGTCAACAAAGATAACGTGTTTCGATCTCCAATTTTGTTAGTGCATGCCATATTTGTATAAAATATGCAAGATCGAGATATCATTTTTTTTTCTATCAGACTCTTGATTGTCAAGAGTTGCGCTCATGTTTTTTCCGTGTGATAGGCAACAACAATTGCAAATACACCGCTAAATTCATTAAACTGCAAGTATACAAACAAATGACGAAATAGTACCAACCAGACTACATTGTGGGTAGCTACCACAATGAGCAGATACCCAATTGTTCATGTCAAGCGCCTCATGTTGCTGTCAGCCAGTTAATCGGTCAATGATTTGTATCTTAGGACGTCCCAAACGCTTGAACCAGGCAAGTAGACAACAATCCGCATATGATTTTCACCTCTTTGGTATGCAGTTAGGCCATGCACTCACGTCCGCAAGGCCGTTTTTAAAAAGCATCTCCTATATATAGCTTCGTTTTAGCCTTCTTTACTTACACGCATACCATAACTTTGAGCTATGATGATTATCCATAGCAGAGGCATATGTATTTGATGGGTTTTGGTAAAAATGGAGGGTAGGCTCGAGCGTATCAAAGCCTACCTAGTAAACCCGCCCCTGATTCAGCATGCTAAGCCTAGGGTTCGGTGAAACTGAAAGACGGCAGTGACCCAAATCGGTACGATTAGGACTAACCGGCCTTAACGTGAAGACTTGGCGGATGATCCAACACGGAGGGAAGATTAGTTCGTTCAAAAGCAAGTCAGATGCTTGGAGTCTGGTACGAACACAAGGAATATGCCCAGTTTAGCGCAGTGTAGAAATTAAAAAATGTAACGGTGATTGTAATCCAAAAACACAAGTAAATCAATTGTACATTTAATTCAATCTACGTTATATCTTCTATCGGCAACTCTGTTATTTTGATTCGCCTATTGATCAACAAGCCGAGTTAGGGGTGAACAAATCAACCTATTTCAACAAATCGGCGCCACGAGCCCTGACGGGTGTCAATCTCGAGCGAGTGGGGCGTCTGATTCGATTTATTCCGTATCGCGCTTCGAGCTGGCCCGCGGAAGCCTCGGTGCATCACCTTGCCTCTAAAGGCACACATGGACGTGTTCTGTATAGACGTGAACACATTTTTGGCGGTTCCGTTTGGGACATCAATCTTAGATTGGACAGCAATGACCGGTCTCAAGATCACTAATCTGAAGAGATCAACTCTGACAATACCATCAAGCCTACCTTCCAGGAGTTATCACACGATCATCGTCAAGCCTATGTGGCGCACAAGGAGAAGCAACGGGCAGAACTCGACGCATTTTAAAAGCAGGGTCATGAACAGTTTGAGGACATATAGAAGAGGAAGGAGGAAGAAGACCTCGCGACGTTCCTTGCAACATTCAAGAAAGATCATCAAGGCCATCAAGTACCTTATTAGCGTATTCTACCACGAAATCTCTATCTATTGCAACCTATCCATCGTCGCTTATCGCTATTTCGGTCCTTCGGAACGGGCTCGCATGGACCCATGACAGATAAAGTGAACATCACCGCATGTCGCGTTCAACCACGAAATCGCTTTCCGTTGCAACAAACCTGTGGCAGCCTATCGCCATACCGAACGGGCCTTGCATCGACCCATGATAGAAAAAAGTGAACGTCGCCGCCTGTTGCGATCAACCACGGAATCACTATTCGTTGCAACCAAAACATTGTAGATCAATATTCGTGTTGTAGTGTGTTGTCAACTGAAAGTTGTTCTTTCAAGTTTATGTCTTTTGAGTAAGCCGTAAGTTCCTCCTACAAAACTAGTGAAAAACCGCGTAGCGCACGTAAATAACTTTCTTTGTCCTCTATTTTTTTTAACTTAAACTCCTCTGATTGCATTATGAAGCACAGGGGTAATCGCCTATATTTGCATAAATTTGTGCAAAATAAACTGAAATTATGATGACGTATTCTGATGAAACTGGAGAACACTACACTATCCGAACCACACGGCCCGAAACCTGAACAATATGGGTGTACAGTGGCGGAGCTAGGGGGGACCAGCAGGTGCCCTACCCCCCCCCCCCCCCCTATGGCAGTGTAAAACATGAGGATTTTTTTAATTAAGGCTAATTTAGCTAATGTTTTTAGGCAAAATTAGCTGTGTTGCCCCCCTAATGATAATTTGCCATGTTTGGCCCCCTTTAATATTGAATCCTGCCTCCGCCCCTGCAGGTGTACCACTGGCCGGAAACACTAGTTGTTGCCTATTTCTTCCCATCCCATTCACACTTCACATTCGCACTCAATCTTCCCCATTCTCCGATCGAATCACTAACAATCTCCTCATTGACGTCATGGTCGGATTCAAACACTTTTCGGAGGAGCTAAGCCAAGTCGGCAACCCGGAGCAGTGACCAGCCTCTAGGGCGTGTGTCTTGTCTCGCACCCCTGGCATGATGATCTTGGGAGCATCAGTTTTATGGCCACGTTCTCCTCACCACCGACCTCCAGTCTTGCTGGTTGACATGGTGGCGACGCTTGGCACTCGATGTTGCATACGATGGAGCGAAGTCCTCGTCGAGGTGTGTTGGCTGCTTGCCTATTTCATCGTACGGTTCAAGTACACCGATGACTGCAACCGCTTCCTACACACCTCGCCATCGTTCATGAGCGATGATGCGACCGTCAGCTTCTCACATTTGCGTCGGGCCTATGGTGGCACGCCGTTGGAGATTGCCTACCTATGCATGCTGACAACCTCCCTTTTGATGTCAGGAGCCGGAGGCGTTGAACCAGCTCCTCAATAGCCTCGACGGTGAGCTGGTGGAGCTGCCGCCACCCCATGACAACTTGTCCATTGACGTCAAGTCATGGCTGAAGAACATGTGCACTATCCCAAAGGTGTATGACGTCGAGGTCTCGCGGGGACAATCATTTACAACATTGCACCAGCCGAATCCGTGACTCTCGATCTCCGTCGCCACCATGGTCGCCAGAGAATATGTGCTCTCACCCATCATATCATCATCCATTTCGTCGGTGTGGTGAGCCGTGACCTGGTCATCACCGACCTACCAAACAGTGTATGACCAAGACGAGGCGGTCACAAAACATCTACATCAGTTCAAGACATGGGCTGGCCGGGTCGACGGCTCTCCGATCCCCCTTATTTGCACGACGATGGTCACACCTTCAAGGGAAGAACGGGCAGAGCAAGATTCTTTTATTGTACCATATAGTTTCATGTAATATTTGATTAGTCTCCATCTAGTTTATTTCAACAAACACCTACCGTGCATTAATCTTTCATGTCAACTTTGCCTAAAAAAATTGTCAATAGTTGTTATCTAAATATGGAGATGACATATACATGCAAATATACGGTCGTGGATCCAATTTGACTTGGTGGCGAAGCCTGGACATGAGCGGCATGCCCAGAGCGGGGCGTGCATGACATGGTCGGGCTGGGAGATACATTTGGTTGACCTTTTTTCATTGCTACTGACGGGGCAAAGTGGTGGGACCCGCATGTAAGAAAAAATGTTTAAATCATTTGTTTCATCTCTATCGATGTGGATAAGAGGTTGGTTCACAATTCACGTGTCATAAAACGAGTAAAACAAATGGTAAAGGTGGCAGACCTAAAGGGAGCTGACGTCAAATCCGTCAAGTGGCGTAGAAATAACGAAGTGGACAGAATAAATAACTTGAAGCCAGTTCATGGAAATTTAGTGGCATAACTCGAATTTCAATGAGAACAAGTGACACAATCGTATTCTAGGAAAAATAGAAATTCATCTACTAACTTATGCTAGATAGGACGCCACAAAGTGAACGTTTCTTTTTTTCTTTCGTGGAAGAAACACAACTATAGAACGCCGTCAAGTAAGTATAACCCTCATCGTCATCCTCCCCCTTATCGTGCACGTAGGCACGTAGAAACCACATTGTCCTGACAACCAGCCGTGCTCGTGCGCATCACAAAACAACAATGCAGATTTTGGTTTATAATACTCCCTCCGGATCATTATATAAGATGTTTTAGCTATTTACATTATTACATATACGGGCTATAGACACACGTCTATATACATCTGTAGATTTTTATGAAGTATAAATCTCATCGTTCTCCTCCTCCTCCTCTGCTATCATGGGTGGCAGCAGCAACATCGTCGTCATAAGTCATAACCAGTCACCTTTCGGGGACAGGGCGAAGCGGCAGCACGGGCAGAGGTGGCTCACTTGGAGCCACTTGAAGATGCAGCTCTGGTGAAATCCATGGGAGCACGGCATCTTCCTGATGCTGTCACCCTCCTCGAAGCTCTCCATGCACACGACGCACTCCGCCTCTCTGGTATCCCCCACGGTCGCCTTCTCCAGACCGGCGATCTCTTCGTCGGACGCCGGGACAGCACCGAAGCCGCCGCCCCTGTAAGCGTCGTCTTCTCCAAACAGGTTCAGGTGTCGGTGGCCGTTGCCTCCAACCCTGCGGACGTCGATCAGGTACAGGTCCTCACGCCGTGGCACAAGGATCAGGGCACCATCGAAGAATCCATATTCATACGACGAGGGCACGAGGACCGGCCTGCCCGCCGGGAGAGGGTGTTGCTGTTCGCCGGCGTTCGCGTCGTCGTTGTTCTGGCCGGAGCCGTCCGTGTCGCGTGAAGCCACCGCGCCCGTACGGCTCGCCTCGCCTCCCCTGGATGCGAGGCCTCCGATCCTGATAGCGTCCTCGTAATACCGGAGGATGCCATCAAGCCGGGTCTGGAGTGAATCGAAGAGTACATGCCCCGAGGGCAGGTGGACGGGCGTTTCCGCCGGGGGAAAGTGTGGCTGCTCGCCGGCTGCCGCGTCCTTGTCCTGGGCAGAGCCGTCCATGCCGCCTACGTGAAGTCACCGGCCGGATCGAGACAGCGACGACGAAGACGAATCGGCGGTGGACGAACTAGACGTGATTATGTGAACAGAACAGAACAGGCTGGGCCGGATGTATTTGTAGAGTCAAGAAATCCGGGCGAGATCTTGTTTCGTGTTCCGTTTCGGACTGGATGTTCTATGTTGCGTATCCTATGTGGTCTCGCGGTCCAGCGAACAGAAAAGCCTACCAGTTCACAGCCCAAAAGGCCCAAACACGACGCGGTCCATACCAATCACTCCTCGAGCCCGCCGCGGTCGTCGTCGCCGCCGGTGAGACCCTCCGGCCCCATCCCACCGCCACGAAGACGGAGCAGCTTTGGCGCGCGAGGCGGCATACATGTCGACGGAGAGTGGGCCTCTGTACTCCACAGCTCAGACGGAGAGCCTTGCTCGCCGCGCCGTCCGTGCGATCCCCATGGCGCGTCCGCCGCCTGGCGGCATCCACCGGCTACACCTTCCATCTCTTCTTACCCATACCGGGGCCGCGTGCCTTGGATTCTTTTTGGGATCCGCCACTGACGCCGGTTCCCCGGCCACCAACCGGGCAGGACCGGCACCCCGAGCTGCCGTGCCCCTGACCAAGCGGCCCGCCGCTCTCCCAGTGCTAATCACGGCTTGTTGAGGTAATTAAACTGTTGCCGTTTTGGATTTTCGTAGTGGAATGACGTGAGGCCGTGAAATTGGTAAATGATAAGTAGTGCCACATCAAATGTTTGCTCATGTCCGTTTATTCAGTTGAGTGATAGCATGGCATTTTGTTACACGTACTGAAAAATTCAGACACACTTACCAAAAGAAAGGCAGTGTTCACTAAGACGTCAGTCGGGCAGCGGACCAGCTTGCCGCCTAGGCGGGTAGGTGTCGCCTCGACCTCTGTCTGTTAGAACACTAGAAGAAAAGTACTAAGGGCATATATAATGGTTGATAAGACCGTCTTATCATTAACCTGCCACGTAGTTTAGATATGACAACAAATAGGCCTGGAATTCGAGCCGAGCCGAGCCGACTCGGCTCGACTTGCTCAAACTCGGTCAACAAACGAGCGAGCTCAACTCGGCTCGTTCAACAGTCGAGCCCAGAAATGGAACTCGGCTCGACTCGGTGAAGCTCGCGAGTTGCTCGTTTAACTCGATGTAAAAGCTGTCGAGGACGAGGACGAGGTGATGGCCAGCGTGGACGTGAACGAGGTGATGGCCGACGCGGACGAGGTGACGGCCGTCGAGGACGAGGACGAGGTGACGGCCGGCGGGGATGGGCGGCGGCCGGTAGCTACGGGCTCAGGCGGTGCGGCCGGACCTGCAGGGATGGGCACGGGCGGCGCGGCGGCCGACAGGGATGGGCACAGGCGGCGCGACCGGACCTGCAGGGACGAGCAAGGGCGGCACGACAGGGACGGGGACGGGGCGCCACCGGCCCGCCTCTCCTCTGCAAGGACAAGCTATCGCTATTGATTGGTGACTGGTGAGGGGATCGATAGGGAGTTAACCCTACTCGTGCAGGAATAGGTGGGCTTGGCCTCTTAGGAGTTGGGATGGCAGGCCGGAAGTATTGCTAGTTGGGCCACTTGGGCTAGATTAGGCAAGCAGGAGGCAGCAGAGTTCTGATTTTAAGCGAGCTAAACGAGTACTCGCTAGCTCGGCTCATTTAGCTCGAACTCGTTTACTAAAAAAATACAAGCTCGGCTCGGCTCGTTTATTTTCGAGTTCGAGTCGAGTCGAGTCGAGTTGCGACTTGCTCGTTTAACTCGCGAGTTTCGAGTTTTCGTTCTAGCCCTAACAACAAAACATGATGTATAATGGGTTATTTTTAGCCTTATCTTTAATAACCAAATATCATTAAAATTGTGGTGAGAGAAATTATGTTAAGAGATGATCTCTTAGCTAAGAGAAGACAAATCTCTTATTTCTGTTTCTCTCTCCTCCAACTCAGCAATCATACTACGTGGTACTGCGATGATAAGACCATTGTACATGCCCTCATGACCAATGCATCTTCTGCCTTAAAGATAGCAATGTCCTGTGCCGAGGTGCTCACCGGTTTCGTGTTGGTGCCGATTATTTTGGGCCTGCCACAAATGGTGACCATTCTCGCCCCCATCCTCCTCGCCCTTGGTCTTGACTTGACTGGAACTGACATCCGCCTATGCCGCTATACTAACAAGTGCTTATCAAACAAAAGTCTCTATGCTAATTCTTTCAGGCATCTCCAGACCGCTGAGCGCGCTGACAAGATTTGGCGGAACGCTGCCCCGTTGCGGTGCAAGATCTTCATGTGGCTCGCGGTTCGCAATCGCCTCCCTACGAATGACCGCCGCTTCCGCCACCAGATGGGCGCTGATGCTCAATGCCCGATCTGCCCCATGGATGAAGACATTGACCACCTGCTGATTGGATGCTCTAACGCTTCGGAAGTCTGGAACCTCCTCCTCCCCTCTGCCCCTGCTCATGCTTCGAATCATAATGAGCTCTTGGATGACCATGCGCGTTCCTACGCTAGTGCCACTATCTGCACTGCGGCAGCCTGGCACATTTGGAAGTGGAGAAACAACAAGGTCTTCAACAGGATCATTGACCCGCCTATTGTAACCGTTCGAAGGTGTATCGCTGATGTACGCCTCTGGGCTAATAGATGCAGGTCTCAGGTTGTTGCTGATCACCTCCTAAGATGGTGTACCCTGTCGGACCCCCTTAGTCTGCTTGCCCCGTTCTCGCGTATTCTCCTGTAAAGTTACTGATCAATGTTTGCAATAAAGTTCAGGCTGGCTCTGCCCGCCGAAGTTACAGTAAAAAAAAAAACAAATGGTCCGGGTCTGCCGCTTGCGAAACATGCATCCAACCAAAGCATGTTGCTTAGCGACTAAAATGGCTGACGAGTAACTGAAGCAAAATTCCAAAGATGATAACAACATGTACTGCATCAGTTTTGCCACTGTAACTTGTACATAGACGACGCATTTATTCCAATATTCCCGTATATCACAACTCCTCTGACTTGTTAGCTCCGATACGAGAAATATTTGCCAATATTTAAGGCGTCAGTGATAGAAGCTTGCTGGAACTTCCAAATAGTGGTCTTCTATGGTCTGATGAGGTTGACTGCAATATTTGTCTATTCTGCCCAGTGGATATGAAGAAATCAAAGGAACAAGCGAAAATTCCAATAGTATTCCTTGGATACGTCAATATGCCATACTTTGCATTCACCCGGATCCGTCCAAAGTCATTCTATACAGAGTAAAAACTTCTTATCTTGTTGCTGTCAGTTCGATCATGTCTTGGGCACACAATCCTATAAATGTAGCAGTGGCAAACACCAGAGAAGCTGATCCAGCTAAGACACCCAATTAAGCACTAGTTCCTATGTCCTGTATGAACACACTAATCCTTGTCGAGGGCAGACAACAATGCACAGGGCATGTGCTCAGGATCATGGCACGACGGATGACTTGGCGCAACTCGGCCCGGTCTTGTACGAGTGTGCGGCACATGTAATCGAAGGATCTTTTGAGAAGACCGACCACAGCCTTAGGAAGATAAAAAATCTTGCCTCTTTAGTGGATGGTCCGCTGCAGCGTCTGTCCATGATCATCGCTGACAGCTTAGCCCGCCGTCTCCTATGCCCCATCCAGGGATTTTCTGCTGCCCTCATCGATCCATCTCTTTACCTCGAGCAGTGCTGCCTCCGGGCTGCCTGCGACAACTTCGCCAACATCAGCCCTTTCCTGAGCACCGGTTTTGTCACTATGAACCGGGCTATCCTGGAACAAGTCCAAGATAAACAGGTCATATCTTCTTTAACTTTTCTCGTAAGATGTTGCATTCATCCGCAAGTGTTTAAATATGCTAACAACTCTCGTTATTTGTTCATCAAACCCGTATTAATTGCTGAGTTTATGTGGATGTTTTCGCCGGGAATGTAAAATGGCATGTTTAATATAGCTAGGCTACAACAACGTTGGATGGTTGTCCTTTTCTTATAGGATTCTGTTTGTTAACAGTGTTTCTCTCTAATAAGGCTAGTCTAATCTTATTGTTGTAGTCAGCATTTTACTTCTTATTAGGACATATAGGCATTTAAAAGACAATATGAAAGGAAAATCCTACTTAGGCGTGGTGCTTATTAACACACTAGTTTTTCTGTTAGATGGTAGTTACGGATAGATTCTTACATCGATAAACCATAGGGAGGGAGTTGGGTGTGAAATATTGTATGCATTTTACTGTAGCATTACAATTGTTATGTGATCTGGTAAATTTGTAAAATGCTGATGGATTAATTAGTGTTTTTTCTAGTAATGCATCCATTTATATTGGGTAAGGAGTTGTATTGGTTGCACAACTCTACACATAATTGGGTGTACTTGTTTACATAGAACTTCTCTTGTTACATTTGATCGATGTACACAGTTACGAACAGATGCAACGAAATAAACTATGAACATCATTGATGTTTCCCTTAATGGGATTCTTTTTAATTTTGCTCTCTTTTATCCATAAGGATTATTGTGTCGTGTCTAATATACAACTGGTTTATATTTGTATAAATATAGTTACCATATATTGTTACCACAAAATGGAATGTCTCAAACTGTCTGTGAATATATTGAATACTTCATGGAGGTTAAGAGGGATCTGCATTGGAGCTTGAGTATCTTACTCTATTATAAGCAAGCTCAAATTAATATATATGGGGGATTTGAGTTTCCTCCCATGGTTTGTGTGCTGTTGTTTAGATTTCCGTGATAGCACTCTGTATGCATATATGCTTGCTTGTGCATTTCTGCATTTTAATGATAGTAGTGCTGCAGGTTGTTCGCATTATTGACTTGTCCTGCTCAACCACCCACCCATGGCAGTGGCTCAAGATTCTTCATGACTTCCATGGCCGCCCTGGGGGCCCACCCGAGCTACGCCTCACTGTTGTCCATGAAGACATTGAGTTCCTGAACAACATGCAGGCACTCCTATCTAAGCAAGCTGCTACCCTGGTGCCATCATTCCATTTTGACAAGGTGATTGGAAGACTCGAGACACTTGATTTCAGCAATCTCCGTGAGATCCTCAAGATAAACTTCGGTGAGGAAGTCGTGATCAGCTGCGCTCTAAAGATGCATCGCCTCCTCGCCGTTGATGACAACGTGAGCCGTGACGGCATTGCTCAGCTTCAGCAAATGGCAAATATGGCTCAGCTTAAGCAAATGGCCAGCTCAATGTACAGCCCAGCATCCACCCTGAGCTATCCGCAGACACCGTCCCCTCAGCGTCAGATACCAAACTTGCTGGTGAGCTTCCTCTCTGCCGTCCGCATGCTTAGACCGAAAATCTTGGTGATGATCGAGCAAGAAGCAGACCACAACGCCCCGCTGTTCCGTGACCGGTTCGCCGAGACGCTTCCCTACTACGCCGCCCTCTTCGACAGCCTCCATGCAGTAGCTGCCACCGACCAGCAGAGGGCACGCGTGGAGAGGATGCTCCTAGGGGAGGAGATCAAGAATATATTGGTGTGCGAGGGGGTCCAGCGGCACGAGCGGCATGAGAGGCTAAGCCAGTGGGAAGTGCACATGCAGCGATGCGAGTTTGAGCATGTGCCGCTCAGTTTCGAAGCCATAAGGGAGGGGAAAGAGAGGCTAGTAAGCTCCAGGCTGAAGGAATGCCGCAGTGTAGAAGACAGTGGTCGTGTTGTGCTGTGCTGGGGTGCGACGCGTCTGTACGC